>CM072519.1:65272278-65274778 GCA_036898135.1 Oncomelania hupensis
TTAACCGCACCCCTCTAACAAGGTCCAAATCGTCCTAACCCGTCCTACAGCTAGCGAAGGTCCTGTCTCCCTGGTGGGTCAGCCATGATGGATTGGATGGGCCGACGCCAGGGAACAGCGCGGTGCTTATTGAATTATCGCATTTAGTGTGATATTTGCCTAGCAGGTGTGAGGCCTTCGATTTTGCAATAAAAGGGATATTTGGCCCTTTTGCCAGCCCCAGCAAATCGAATTAGCCAGCTTTTTCCCTCGTGAGACATCCCCATTAGGGCCCAGCACTCGGGGAAGACCGCCCTATCTCCCTATCCCGCGGGAAAGCGAAGGGGGGGTGACAGGGGTCAGGCTTGCTTGCTGATCGCCCCTTCACAGCACCGGGCAAAAGCTTCTTTCTAGAACAGTTGAAAAGTGTCAGGGTCTCTTTGCCATTTTTTGGCGTGGAAGTGGGCCCTCTCGTCAACAGCATCAACCAGCTTTATCATTCGATGGCATTAATTTACGGGGCGACAGATGTTCGGATGATGTTGATAGATGGGGAATAAAACGAAACAGCATTCAGTTTACAATAATAAGAATCAAAATAGATATATAAACTTTTTTTTTGGTAAGCTAATAGCCTTATTCGGAAAAGGGGGGGGGGGGTTAGGGGGAAGGGGTAACTTATCTTTTTATTTTGTTTCTTTTTTTTTTTACCTAGAGTTATCCCTATTCTCGTCTCAGAAAACTATGAAATAATATTGCGTCATGCTGGGATGTTCGAACTTTTTCTAGATTGCAGAGAGACTATATAATTAATGCACTGTCTGCTTGTAGGATGCTCTTTGTAATTATTTTGGAAAGCAATCTTGTATGCGGTTGTTGATGTTAGCTGAAAAAAGTTGGAAAGATGACTCCTGCCTTGTTGATGAGTGCGTGGATACACGAATTCAGGTTACACATATGAAGATTCAAGTATCGGGGCTGAATCAACTATTGATAAATGACCGTGTAACAGTTCGTTTGCAAAGAATGTCCGCCCCATGTTAGACAACTCTGGCGCAACATGCAAGCAAGCCCGCCAAAGTTGTTTCCCTCGTATTTCCGAGCAACCATCTATTTAGACAACAACAAAACAATAGGATACAGCCATCGCACGGACGTGATCCTGACGCTTATGTCCTAGACGGATTTGACAGAAGCAACAAAAATCCTTCCCGAAAATGCTTTGTCAAAACGTTTCTCAACGCAGCCGATTGCCAGCTGAAAGAGGTGCTGAAGCCGCTGGTCACTCATTTCAAGAATGCACAAAAATAATTTAGCTGACTCTTATGTTGTAGGAAGGAAGAAACAACTGGGTGTTCCCAATGAGGATTTGCCGTCAAAGTGTACAGTACCATACTGCCTTGCGCTTTGAAGGCAAGGTGAAAGTCTTTGTGGAATACCTTCCTCCATCCACTCTCTATAAGAGGACCACTGTTGGCTGACAGCTAAGTGTGTGACAGCTGTTTCCACCTTTGGAGATCTTCCTCAGACACACCCTGGGTCACTCTGTAGAAGTGGCGTATGGCTCGAGTACAACATCAAATAAACTGTGTGCAGAAGTAGTTGTAAGACATCTACATCAGAGAAATAGCTCTAAATCCCCCGTAGGTTACAATCATGAGGCAAGATGAATTGCTATAGTTATTAATTCTTTTTCTACATGATTATCCAGTGATCGGAATCGCTATCCTTTTTCTATAAATCTAACACCACGGACCACTAAGCCATACGCAACTATAGTAACTTTCCTTGCCAACCTTCGTGGAAACAAATACACAATTGTTCCCTGCAAGAGAAAGGATTGGATTTGGATTTTTGGATTTAATTGGTCACCCATCCGGGCGACAATCGGGCTGTCTTCTCAGCGAATGCGCGACGGCCGTAAGAGCTGCGCGACCCAGGACATGGGAGAATAGGGCCAATAGTGCAAGCTAAGTGTAGTGATGTAGCCTGATCTTGCACTCACCCGTCTAGGATATGAGCGTTCTGATCATTAATGTCCGCGAGTAGATACTCGAGTTTATACTCTTATCCGAAGGTGCATAAATGTAGCTTCATTTACAATGTTTAAAAAACAATAGAATATTATTATAAATTCCAGTATTCATTAGCTTAGATTTACTCTGTTGCATACATTATCGTTTCCATCCCCACACCCCTTGCTATTTGCAAACCCAAGCTCTCGTCTTTACATAAATTAAATTTTAAAAAAGAAGTACGACTGTATTCTGTATTATGAATGCTTAATACAAATCTTTCCCAAGATATCACTATCAGGAGTTTCTGTTGTAAATAGACCCCTTTCCTTCTTTTTCGCCATCACCCCGAGTCGGGACGGCAACAAAATCAAAAGAGAAGGCCAGAAAAACTTTGCAGCAAACTACAGCCCACATAAAAGGGGACGGACGTTCTGGCGAAAGGAGAGATGGAAAATAGCATTCAGATTGTTCACTAAGCCGTCTCCTGCACAGAGCGTCCGGGA
>CM072519.1:65277278-65282278 GCA_036898135.1 Oncomelania hupensis
GGCTGATAGCCTACCATGCCATCTCTACTATAGGCTGATAGCCTACCATGCCATCTCTACTATAGACTGATAGCCTACCATGCCATTACTTCTATAGGCTGATAGCCTACCATGCCATCTCTACTATAGGCTGATAGCCTGCCATGCCATCACTACTATAGGCTGATAGCCTGCCATGCCGTCACTGCTATAGGCTGATAGCCTGCCATGCCGTCACTGCTATAGGCTGATAGCCTTCCATGCCATCACTACTATAGGCTGATAGCCTGCCATGCCGTCACTGCTATAGGCTGATAGCCTACCATGCCATCACTACTATAGGCTGATAGCCTGCCATGCCGTCACTGCTATAGGCTGATAGTCTACCATGCCATCACTGCTATAGGCTGATAGCCTGCCATGCCATCACTGCTATAGGCTGATAGCCTACCATGCCATCACTGCTATAGGCTGATAGCCTGCCATGCCATCGCTGCTATAGGCTGATAGCCTGCCATGCCATCACTGCTATAGGCTGATAGCCTACCATGCTATTACTGCTATAGGCTGATAGCCTACCATGCCATTACTGCTATAGGCTGATAGCCTACCATGCCATCACTACTATGCTATACTAATGTTGCATTTATCTACAACAATACAATTAGGTCTACTGCGTCTCTTTGTTCAAAGCAGAAAATCTGCTTCTGTAAACCTTGGGTCTTTAGACTTCTTCAAAGGGGCACAGCGCGCGTCTCTCTCTCTCTCTCTCTCTCTCTCTCTCTCTCTCTCTCTCTCTCTCTCTCTCTCTCTCTCTCACTCTCTCTCTGTTTATATGCTTAAACGGCGTTTATTTCTCTCACAATTTCATAAACATTTACGTTGTTTGTTTGGTTTTTTTTACGAACCTCGTTATGTTGACGTCAAAAGAGCTTTCCGTTAGAGTTTGGGTTAGGGTAAGGGTTAGCGTTAACGTTAGAACAATTAAAGGTATTTTTAAAAATGGAAAATATCACTAAATGTCAAAAGAACGTATGTGGCGTTTCATGAAAGTCATAACAACGGGGTCTTAACAAGTATAGATGTGTGTGTTAGTGTTTTTTGTTGTTGTTGTTTTGTTATGTGCTTTTTCTTCCAAGTAGTCTTTAGAAACTCTGCTTGCAAAATTATTTTAACAGGTCGGAGCGTTAAGTCCGTAAGTTAAACATACCCTGTTCCCAAGAAATAACCTCCGTATGGTGGAGGCGGTTGACCAGTACAAGTACTTGTGGTCCATCATCGATAACAAGTTGGACTGGTCCCCCAACGCTCTGCTGCTCCTCAAGAAGGCCAATCAAAGCCTCTACTTTATGAGGAGGCTGAATGCCTTCAATGTGAGATCCAGGGTGTTGGAGCTTTTTAACGGGACGACGGTGGAGTCCGTGTTGACCTACAACAGCCTGTGCTTCTTCGGCATCCTGAAATAGCAGCACAAGGCCACGCTGGTGAAGGTCACAAAGACTGCCGGCGAGCTGATTGGCTGACCTGTCTTTGATTTTCAGGCGCATTTCGAGGCGAAAGCAGTGAAGCGGGCGGGGGTTGTTCAGCGTGACCCCACCCATCCGCAGTGTGACGAACTGCTGATTCAGACCTCCTCCAGATCCGGCAGGCTTATAAGCTGCATTGCGAGGACTGCCAGGTTCTACCGGTGTGACATCGCCAAATGTAAATCATAGCTGAAGGTTCCGCGCACGAATGTACTTCCGGAGGTCATGTGTCGGCAAAGGAAGTCAGCATATCTATAAATTAATCGTATTAATCGGTAATCCGCCATTTTATCCTATCCTATCCTATCCTATCCTATCCTGTAACTCGAAAGTCGTTGGGGCACCACAGATGATCGTTTAACCAGCGTACCCCATCTTTCTCTGTCCTCAGCAACACTCATGGCTTCGATCAGTGTCAAATCAGTCCATTCTCGAATATTGTCCTCCCACCTCTTTTTATGTCTCCCTCTTCTTCTGCCTCTTTGCACCGTGCCTTTCAAGATGGTCCTTGCAAGGCCTGATGCTCTGGTGACGTGGTCATACCATCGGAGTTTCGTTTCTTCACCACTGTGAGCATGTCATCGTGTTGTCCAAAGGCTTGTGTGATGGTCTGTTGGACTTCGTCGTTGGTGATGTGCTGAATATATTAAATGCCCGAAAGTCTTCTATAGCACCTCATCTCCATGCTTTGTATTCTTCGTTCTAGGTCTTCTGTGAGTGTCCATGTTTCGCACGCGTATAGGAAGATAGAGATGACAAGGGAGCGCAGCAGCCTTACCTTGGAGTGTAGACAGAGGATCCTGCCTTTCCAAATGGGTTTCAACCTTGTCCGGCATACCGAATGTAAATAAGCGGTAGTAACTGGCTCAATGCACAAAAATTGGGAAAGAATTGGCTAGGTTTCGTTTCTTAAGCTTGTCAAAATGCTTGGGGAACGTTTTCAAGGCCTACTCTGCACTGGGTTTATGTGCATTCTCGTTTATTCTACTGGGAACATTTTACGAAAGGATGCCTAAACCATCGTCATTCGTCGTCCTTTCTTTTTCCAGTCATGCGCAGAACTTGACAGAAATGACCTCCAGAAGTTCACGCATGCGCAAAACCATCGGCGATGATTTACATTTGGCGATGCCACACCGGTCCTTTCTGGCGAGCGCCATTGGACTGACGAACGCTATTCCCTGACTTCATGAAATCTGATCAGTTAGGCAGTCAGTCAGTCTGATAAATTTAGCCAGTCTGCCATAATTTTTGTCTGCCTGCATGCGTGTGTTTGCGAGAGTGCTTGTGTGTGTGTGTGTGTGTGTGTGTGTGTGTGTGTGTGTGTGTGTGTGTGTGTGTGTGTTAATTTTTTTGAGTGTGAAATGGCGTGCCAGTGAATGCGTATGATTTAGCATACAGTAGATGTAATGCCTATTACAGTATTTTGTTGTTGTTGTGAAAACTGTGCATTGTGGGTCTTTATGTGTCTGGAGATGTGTGTATGTGTGTGTGGGTGTGTGTGTGTTTGTGTTAATTATTTTCAAACAGCCCTGTTTTGCGATTTGGCTTAGCATGTGATAATTATGACTGTGCATGGGTTGCGTGTGTTGGTAAGCCTGTGGTTGGTGTTTGTGCGTGATGACGTTGGTTTGTGATGGCGTGTATGTGGCATTGTACGGCGCAAGTATGTTTGGGGTGTGGGATAGTAGTTGCTTTATTATATTTTATGTGTGGCACTATTTTTTTGAGCGTTTGTACATGTCATTCTTGTAAAAACATTCTACATTTTACACTGCATACTGAGACTTTATTCGTCTTTGAAATTTATATATAAATGTAAATTTATATATAGCTATATATAAATTTCAAAGACGAATAAAGTCTCAGTTTCAGTCTCAGTCTCTCAATCTCACTAGCCTACATTCTGTCTAACGGTGTGTCGAATGCGTGAGCTGTTTAGGTAAAACCATGGATCCTAAGACCTCTTTGTTTTCTTCACACGTTTTCTCACAGCCATGATATAGATCATACATTGCTTCTAAACACTTACTTCACGGGCACTCAGAACACGGAGTTAAGTCTATCCTGCTGCCAAGAACTCGCACACCTTCTCTTAAGGGGGTGTGTCGTATGGGTAGCTATAAACCACGGGTCCTAAGGCTCCCCATGAGAGCAGGTCTGGCGGACTAACAGCTAGTGGAAATGAGGTCCAGACTTGGCACCAGGGTTTTAGGATGCCGCGCTTCGCTTGTAATGTACGCCCACACCACAAAACAACCAGCACCATACTAAGCACCACCATAACCTTTTTCTTTCACTACACAAACTCCTCTCAGTTCTGTCACGACTGCAGATGCCCATATTGTTCTTTCGCCACCGACTATATCATCATCGTCGTCGTCATCGTCATCGTCATCATCATCATCTGAGTCTTTTCCCACGAGAACCTACAAAGCTTTTGAGAGAAAGCTTACGGTTGATTTTGCTATTGTGAACCATCAGGATAATCAAGTTAGCACAGCGTTCACTACTTTTTGCTATTCTATTTCTGTCTTTTTTGTCATCTATGTACAAAGTTGTAAATAGTATATTTCTGTCTTTTTTGTCATTTGTGTACATAGTTGTAAATAGTTTTTACCTTTACTGTTCCGTCTTTTGGTGTATCGAAGCAAAAGTGATGTTTGATCGAGTGCATGTATTTTCTATGTAATGACTATGTAAAGCGTGGTGAGTCTGGTCATAGGCTGGAGTACCCGCTATATAAAAATCCGTTATTATTATTATTACTAGTATAATTATCACCCAATGAATGAACCCACTGTCCAGTAAACCATCCAATAACAACACCTGGATGTGCAAATGGGGTTATTTTAACCCTTCTCTTTCATCATTGAAGGGTGATTGTGTTTATCTTTCTATCTCTCTCCCTCTCTCTCTCTCTCTCTCTCTCTTTCTCTCTCTCTCTCTCTCTCTCTCTCTCTCTCTCTCTCTCTTCTCTTCTCTATTCCCTCCCCCTCTTCTCTCTCTTTCTCTGTCCGTCCCTCTCTGTCTCTCTCTCATTCCCTTCATCTCCACCCTCTTCTCTCCGCACAAGAGCCAAACACATTTAGCTTATTAAACGATCTACTGTTCTAAAGTTCTTCTTCTTTATGCCTCCCTCCTTATCTCCCTCTCCTCCGTCCCACCTTCCCTCCCTCTCTCTCTCTATTACGTTTGCGACGCGCACGATAGTACGTGTGAGACGCGCACGACAAATCCGATCGTTTTGTTTTGCAAAGCATTCAATAACAGTGTATTTACCTTGGATTTGATTTTGCGTTGTAGTTAAAAGAAGATTGTTATAATGTTGATAATTTTCGTTGGTCGATATTATTGGAGAATTCTCTAGGGTTGCTTGTTTACTATCGATCGAAGCATCTAGATAGATCCACTAGAAGCTGAGAAATTCTTTTAGGGTGAAGAAAAGTGGTGAAAGTGGAGAAAGTGGAAAAAGCGATTGCATGCAGTTGTTGA
>CM072519.1:65289778-65329778 GCA_036898135.1 Oncomelania hupensis
TTCTTCTTCTTATTGTTTCCCCATTCTTCTTCTTCCCTTCTTCTTCTTCCCTTCTTCTTCTTCTTCTTCTTCTTCTTCTTCTTCTTCTTCTTCTTCTTGTTTCCCCATTCTTCTTCTTCTTGTTTCCCCATTCTTTTTTTTTCTTCTTTTCCCCTTCTTTTTCTTCTTCTTCTTCTTCTTCTTCTTCTTCTTCTTCTTCTTCTTCTTCTTCTTCTTCTTATTGTTTCCCCATTTTTCTTTTTGTTTCCCCATTCTTCTTCTTCTCTTCTTCTTCTTGTTTCCCCATTCTTCTTCTTCTTCTTCTTCTTCTTCTTCTTCTTCTTCTTCTTCTTCTTCTTCTCCTCATCCTCCTTCTTCTTCTTTTTCTTCTTTTTCTTCTTCTTGTTTCCCCATTCTTCTTCTTCTTCTTCTTCTTCTTCTTCTTCTTCTTCTTCTTCTTCTTCTTCTTCTTCTTCTTCTTCTTCTTCTTCTTATTGTTTCCCCATTCTTCTTCTTCTGCTTCTTCCCCGTCTGGCCTTAGCCAGGGGGACCACACAGCAAGCGAAAGATGGCGTGTATAAAGTTTGATTGGTGTATGTGGCGTAGTGTAACGGCCTCCTCAGGCCGTTTACGGTGCTGTTTGTGGCACGTGAAAAGACGCATTAAGCACGCCTGCTACACGCCTAACTATGTCGAGCATGTTGCACGTGCAGCGGCAGACACTCGCTAAAACTTGAGCTTATGGCCTTCAGTGCGCCTCGGTCGGCCTTGCCACCCGTAAAGTTCTGGAAACAGTACACAATAAGCTGCCACCCCTATGGGGCTTTGTAAATTACACTCCGTCAGTTAGTAGGTATCCGTAAAGTATATATATATAATTATTATTATAGGAAGATAATGAGTATCTGGAAAGCATGCAGAAGTGAAAGCATCACCTACCCCCATCCCCAACCCCTCAAGCACCCACTCACTCCCCACTCCATAAAAAATGAGAGAAAAAAAGAAGAGTTTAGTAACGTCAGTCATAAAGCTGGCTTACGAAAAGGGAGGTCAGTATTAATTTGTCTCTCTTCCCTTTTTACTGCCCAGGAACTTTAACCCTCCGTCAATTATATTTCTTAAAAGACGTTTTACAGTGGCATCACAGATTTTCATGCCCGTATTACAACAGTACCGCACTCATTCGGATGAGAGTGTAAACAGAGGTCTAATCTGGGCACAAACGCATCCCATCCAATGAATTTTGAAAGATCCTGACGCTCATGTCGTAGACGGGTGAGTGCCGGCTACACAAATACACCCACAGCTAGCATTACAGGTCCCTTCTCGTCCATCTCCGTTGGCCTAGGATTGTGCTCAGTTGTCTGGGCGTCAGAAAGTGCGCCTGTGGCAGCATGTGGGCTCCTTTGGCGTCCTAAGTTAGATCATATATGGGCTAACGCCGTGTAACAACACCTCTTGAGTTAGATCATATATGGGCTAACGCCTTGTAACAACAGCTCTTGAGTTAGATCATATATGGGCCAAGCCTTGTAACAACAGCTCTTGAGTTAGATCATACATGGGCTAACGCCTTGCTACAACAGCTCTTGAGTTAGATCATATATGGGCTAACGCCTTGCTACAACAGCTCTTGAGTTAGATCATATATGGGCCAAGCCTTGTTACAACAGCTCTTGAGTTAGATCATATATGGGCAAAACCTTGTAACAACAGCTCTTGAGTTAGATCATACATGGGCTAACGCCTTGCTACAACAGCTCTTGAGTTAGATCATATATGGGCTAACGCCTTGCTACAACAGCTCTTGAGTTAGATCATATATGGGCCAAGCCTTGTTACAACAGCTCTTGAGTTAGATCATACATGGGCTAACGCCTTGCTACAACAGCTCTTGAGTTAGATCATATATGGGCCAAGCCTTGTTACAACAGCTCTTGAGTTAGATCATATATGGGCAAAACCTTGTAACAACAGCTCTTGAGTTAGATCATACATGGGCTAACGCCTTGCTACAACAGCTCTTGAGTTAGATCATATATGGGCTAACGCCTTGCTACAACAGCTCTTGAGTTAGATCATATATGGGCCAAGCCTTGTTACAACAGCTCTTGAGTTAGATCATATATGGGCAAAACCTTGTAACAACAGCTCTTGAGTTAGATCATACATGGGCTAACGCCTTGTAACAACAGCTCATGAGTTAGATCATATATGGGCTAACGCCTTGTAACAACAGCTCTTGAGTTAGATCATATATGGGCTAACGCCTTGTAACAACAGCTCTTGAGTTAGATCATATATGGGCTAACGCCTTGTAACAACAGCTCTTGAGTTAGATCATATATGGGCTAACGACTTGTAACAACAGTCCTTGAGTTAGATCATATATGGGCTAACGCCTTGTAACAACAGCTCTTGAGTTAGATCATACATGGGCTAACGCCTTGCTACAACAGCTCTTGAGTTAGATCATATATGGACCAAGCCTTGTAACAACAGCTCTTGAGTTATATCATATATGGGCTAACGCCTTGTAACAACAGCTCTTGAGTTAGATCATATATGGGCTAACGCCTTGTAACAACAGCTCTTGAGTTAGATCATACATGGGCTAACGCCTTGTAACAACAGCTCTTGAGTTAGATCATATATGGGCTAACGCCTTGCTACAACAGCTCTTGAGTTAGATCATATATGGGCCAAGCCTTGTTACAACAGCTCTTGAGTTAGATCATACATGGGCTAACGCCTTGCTACAACAGCTCTTGAGTTAGATCATATATGGGCCAAGCCTTGTTACAACAGCTCTTGAGTTAGATCATATATGGGCAAAACCTTGTAACAACAGCTCTTGAGTTAGATCATATATGGGCCAAGCCTTGTAACAACAGCTCTTGAGTTAGATCATACATGGGCTAACGCCTTGCTACAACAGCTCTTGAGTTAGATCATATATGGGCTAACGCCTTGTAACAACAGCTCTTGAGTTAGATCATATATGGGCTAACGCCTTGTAACAACAGCTCTTGAGTTAGATCATATATGGGCTAACGCCTTGTAACAACAGCTCTTGAGTTAGATCATATATGGGCTAACGCCTTGTAACAACAGCTCTTGAGTTAGATCATATATGGGCTAACGCCTTGCTACAACAGCTCTTGAGTTAGATCATATATGGGCTAACGCCTTGTAACAACAGCTCTTGAGTTAGATCATATACAGCTCTTGAGTTAGATCATATATGGGCTAACGCCTTGTAACAACAGCTCTTGAGTTAGATCATATATGGGCTAACGCCTTGTTACAACAGTTCTTGTGTTAGATCATACATGGGCTAACGCCTTGTTACAACAGCTCTTGAGTTAGATCATACATGGACTAACGCCTTGTTACAACAGTTCTTGAGTTAGATCATATATGGGCTAACGCCTTGTAACAACAGCTCTTGAGCACGAAATGCGCAATGTTAGGACGATTATGTCACGAATTGGCTAGTTTTAACTCTGCTTGTTGACTATTTAGCCATGTGTAGTCTTTGTAACAGTAGAGAAGTTAGACTCTTACGCAGCAGCAATTAAATTACACAGCAGACCACACACCGCGAGCCCGACCCACGCTAGCGCAGTGAGTCAGCACTTGAGCTTTGAATCGGACCGTTTTAACCTATCAGAAGCAGGCTCAGTGGGTAGAGCAGTTTTGAATGTGTCAGAGCCTAACACAGTTTGAATCAGTCGTGTGTGAGACGAGGTAGAGTCAACATCTCCACAGCTAGAGAAATCTCTACACTCATAGACCAGGAAGCAGGACTTTGAAATCTTAGAATTCTCTCAAGTCATCACGGGCCTGAACTTGTCAGACAGGTAAATGAACACCCTTCTGTTTCATCGTGATATATTTATATTATTGTTGAAATTATGTTTGTGGAATTTGCTATGCATAAATGTGAATTGTTAATCCGAATTTGCGGGACCACGCGGAAGAGCCTACCACGAGGTGAAACACGACCGGTTGCGCCGCCATGTTGTATCCCGTACGGAACCACTGTTGTTTAACTTATATGTATGTTTGCAGACCAGTGGCTGTACCACTGAATGTTTATATTATTATTAATTCTGTATGTGTATAGTTAGACACGATTTATATTTATGTATGTATAGGATTTAGAGTGAGATTCCAGTGGAACCCGGAAGTAGCAGAATGTTCGTCGCTTATGTATAAGAGATGTGGAGCTATCACTGAGGGCTACTTGGCTTTCAGTGAGACGCTCTGCACAAACCGATTATTCAGGGTTGTGCAGAATTTCGTCTCTTATATTACAGACGAGCAGGCGAGCTATCCCGAGCTATCCCGAGCTATCCTGTGTGCCCCACTCCACAGAAACGACTAGTTGGTCGAGGAGACTCTACCGCACAAGACGGAAGGAGCTACCCGAAGAAACACCCTGTCAGACCCCACAGCGTGGCAAGGGAACCCAACTACACAACGACAAAGGTGTACCAGAAGCTACCTCACAGAAGGACTTCGAACACCCCACACATGAGTTAAGTGCATAAGGCGAAGGTGCACTTAAACTGATCATATCAGGACCACAGTAGTCCAACTCTTCAGAAACTGTAAATCGGACCACAGTAGTCCAAATCTACATGAAATATTATAGCAAATGCCCGAGGAAGATATAACAGCTTCCTAGACTATCAGCGATCGAACTATTAGCAGTGACTGAGACTTTTTAAGTTAGATTAGTACTTAGAGAATCTTGTATAGAGTAGAAGAAATAAATGTGTGATTTTAACTGTTATCAAGTGGCTGGACTACATATGATTCATAGCCGTGTGAAAGCTAGTGTGACAGTAATCTTTTACCATTTTTCTATCTATTTCTGTATCCCAACCTTAACACAGAACGAGCTAAACAAATAAATTTATTAAAGTAATTCATAGGGTGACTTACTAGCAGTTCCCACCGAATAAACGTGAGGGTCCATAATTCCATTGTGCAGAGCCCATAAACCCCGCGTGACACTTTAATTGGCGAGCCTGCCATGATCTGTGTATAATAGGAATTGGGTATAACCGGATCTAGGTACAATAAAATTAGATAACAGTAGTAGTAGTAGAATAACTTAGAATAGTGTAAGGGTATAACACTGATCAGTTGTGGTGCACTATTCTTTAGTTAAAAACTTTGTGGCTTCAAATATTTTTGTGCCTGTATGTTGCATTGTTCTTTTGCAGGTTTTGCTTAAATAACTGTTGTATGCCATTTGACTCTTGTTGTATTCTATTATTGATTACGAATTTTATGGTCTTTGCATTGTTGTTATTGAATTGCAATATTGCTAGTGTTTTGGTATTCCACGTGATTCAGAGGTTGTTCATAGACACGTTTGGCAATGTCGGACCCAGTGGCCTTGAGATTGCGTTTCAAGGAACTAGGAGAAGCTTTATACTTAGCAGGGGCAGACCTAATTGCGTATATCAATGCAGAGGTAGAGAAACAGGAGGCTAAGGCAGAGAGAGCAGCAGAGAGAGAGGCTAAGAAACTCGAAGCAGCAGAGAGAGCCGCAGAGAGAGAACAGAAAAAAGCAGAATTAGAGGCAGAGCAAAAGAAAGCAGAATTAGAAGCAGCAAGAGAGCAAAAGAAATTAGAATTAGAAGCAGAACAGAAGAAACTAGCATTAGAAGCAGAGCAAAAGAAAGCAGAGTTAGAAGTAGAACAAAAGAAGGCAGCATTAGCAGCAGAGAGAGAAGCAGAAGTTAGGAAATGGGAGTATGAGAGGGCAGAAAAGGAAAAAGACAGACAGCATGAGTTAGAGCTAAGAAGATTGGGATCAGGAGCTTCAAGTTCTTCCTCAACCCCTCCCCACTCAGATCAGCTAGAGGTAGCACCCAA
Organism: Oncomelania hupensis; assembly: GCA_036898135.1. Classification (NCBI taxonomy): domain Eukaryota; kingdom Metazoa; phylum Mollusca; class Gastropoda; order Littorinimorpha; family Pomatiopsidae; genus Oncomelania; species Oncomelania hupensis. The sequence continues at coordinate 65,295,653 of CM072519.1, forward strand.
CCCTGTACAAGGAATGTCATTTCCACTGGGAACATTCAATGAGAGAGAAGAAGGTTTAGATCTCTATCTGACTAGGTTTGAGCGTCTAGCAACAGAGTACAAACTAGATCCCACTCATTGGTCTTTTAAGCTTAGTCAAGGGCTTAGAGGAAAGGCTTATGACATCTACAGTAAGCTACCGACTGACAGAGTGACTGACTATCACAAAGTAAAAGAGGCACTCCTAACGGGATTCGAACTGACAGGAGAATGCTACCGGCAAAAGTTCCGCACCAATCGGAGAGTGAAAGGAGAGAGCTATGCGCAGTTCGCGGATCGGTTGTCCACAATGCTGGATAAGTGGATTAGCCAGTCAGCCACGGCTAAGACGTATGATGGACTGACAGAACTGTTAGTATGGGAACAGCTACGGGAAACCATGACCCCCGAGCTGAGAACATTCTCAGTAGAGCAGGGCGCGGAAAGACTGGAAGATCTGGTCAAGGTCGCAGATAGGTACGTGGCCGCCCACGGAGAAGCCAAGAGCTTCAGGCGAGACCTAAAGCCTAACGGGAAAGAGTCACAGAAACGAAGCCCTAACCGGGAAGAGCGCACCGCGAATAAGCCGAATAACCCCAGACCTGGGCAAAATAAAGGACCCAACACGGAATTCGGGAAAAGAGGTCCCGCAGAACAGAGACGGTATTGTTCGTTCTGCAACAGAAACAATCACTCCACCGCAGAATGTTTCAAGTTGGCCGCACAACGTAGGGAAGAGCGCGAAAGCCGGCCAGCGCACAGAGTTCTAACTCAAAGTAGCGGTAACAAGCCACACACAATCGGAGATCACCCATCGGTGACAGACACGGTCAAGGTCAACGGAAAAGAAGCGAACTGTCTGTATGACACAGGTCTATCATACGACGCGATAGTTAGCGAATCTCTTGTATCGCGCGCGGACTTGACAGACAAGACAGTCGACTTACAAGGAGCAGACTTGACGAAACCGACGACTACTTGCCCAATAGCATGGATCGAAGTAGAGAGTAGGTACGTCACAGGACGAATCCAAGCAGCTGTTTTACAGAAACCCCTGTATGATCTAGTGCTAGGTTGTAGGTATGTGTTCTTAGGCACGCCCCCTAAAACTGTAGAGATAGCTGCAGTGCAAACCAGGGCCCAAGCTAAAACCCAACCACCCCAGCCCGAGTTCGCTCCGAATCCAGGACTCGAAGAGATCAAAACAGCACAGAAAGAAGACACCTCGATAGCGAAGTGCTTCCAGAAGCTACCCAAGGCGCACACACCCCCGCACAAGGGAGACTTCTACATGGAACAGGGAGTTCTACATCGACAAGGAGATGGAGATCACACCCAACTAGTACTACCAGCCACCCTTCGAGCCCAAGTACTAGAACTAGGCCACAGCATGCCACTCAGCGGACACATGGGAATTGGAGCCACAGTGCAGAGAATCAGCGCACACTACTATTGGCCAGGAATCACGGAGGATGTCAAGCGCTACGTGAAATCTTGCCACCAATGTCAACGATATTCCCCGCGACATCACACCGTACCAGTTACCTTAGGACCATCGGTAGTAGTCGGCGTGCCATTCCAGCAAGTCTCAGTAGACATAGTAGGACCACTGCCCATGACCAAGAAGCGGAACAGATTTCTACTCACACTCGTCGACGCATGTACGATGTGGTGCGAAGCAGTCCCGTTGCCAGCGATCGACACCAAGAAGATTGCAGATGCACTCATCGCCATCTTTACCAGAGTCGGATTCCCGGACAGCATTAGAACGGACAACGGATCTCAGTTCACCGGCCGCCTGATGCAAGACGTGTTCGAGTTGATACAAGTTCATCACATTCGCACACCACCATACCACCCCGCCAGCAACGGACAAGTAGAAAGACTGAATGGAACCCTTCTCACCATACTCAGGAAAGTCGCCGACGACAATCCAGAAGCGTGGGACACCTACGTGAATGCGGCACTGTTCGCATACCGAGAAACGCCCCATGCAGCCACAGGCTACACCCCGTCAACATTGCTATTCGGCAGACCTCTAGCAGGACCGCTAGAAGCCCTACGCAGAAGTTGGACGGAAGCCAAGATAGACGACACACCAAGAGGTGCCACCAAGTACGTCGCAGACCTGCAGGAAACCCTCAAAGCAACGTGGAAGAAAGCTGGTGAAGCACTGAAGAAGGCAAGAGCCCGTCAGGCGAAGTACTACAACCGCCACGCGAAGGACAGAGAACTGCAAGTCGGCAATCAAGTGCTACTCTTACTTCCAAGTGGAACCAACAAGCTGGACATCGCTTGGAGAGGACCGTACCGGGTGACTGCCAAGAAATCCAAGACAGTCTACCAAGTAGAGGTGAACGGGAGAGCCCGATACCACCACATCAATCTCCTCAAGAAGTACACGGACCGACCAGCGACCCCCAGCACTCACAACTTGTTAGCCATCGCCATCGCGGAAGAAGGAGAAAGCATGGAGACCAATGCAGTAGAGTATCCCCTGCACTCCAAAGAAACCTACAAAGACGTGATACTCAACGGAGACCTAGCCGCTAAACAGCAACAGCAAGTACGACAGGTCATTCGCCAACATCAGACTGTGCTCACAGACCGACCAGGGAGGACAGACCTCGTCGAAGTAACCTTAACGGTGACCGACCCAACACCCGTCCGCCAGAAGCTCTACCCGATGCCACTGTCTCAGCAGCGAGCCATCAAGGAAGAGATAGACACCTTACTGGCAGCCGGAATCATCTCAGAGTCTACTTCACCCTACAGCGCAGGCACGGTATTGTTGCGAAAACCCAACGGAGAGCATCGACTGTGCATCGACTTCAGACTCCTGAATGCGGTAACGCAGTTCCAGCCAGAGCCACTCCCGGACCAGACAGACCTATTTGCCAAGCTACAGCGAGCAAAGTACTTCTCACGCATCGACCTCAGCAAAGGATACTATCAGATACCAGTACAACCACAAGTTCGAAAGTACCTAGCGTTTAGCACTATGGAAGGACACTTCGAGTTCAATGTACTTCCATTCGGACTCCACAACGCACCCAGCATCTTCAGCGCCATGATGCGAAAACTCCTGGCACCCCTGAGCAGCGAGCACCTACATTCGTTTATGGACGACATCCTCATCGCAACACCTACGTGGGAGGAACATGTCACGCTCCTACAGCAACTACTCGCCCGCCTCAGAGACACGGGATTGACGGCAAGACCCACCAAATGTCAGATTAGATTCACAGAACTAGAATTTCTGGGACACACCATAAGTCAAGGAAGCCTGCGACCGGTAGAGAAGACAGTGAAACGCCTACTCGACGCTCCTAGGCCCAAGACCAAGAAGGAAGTGCAGTCGTTTCTAGGACTCTGCGGCTTCTACCAGAAGTTCATCCCCAACTACAACAGCATCGCCGTACCACTGACAAATGGAACCCGGAAAATCGCCCCGGACAAAGTAGTTTGGACCGCCGAATGCGAGACAGCATTCCAAACACTCAAGGACAGAATGACATCGGCGCCAGTACTCCACCTACCCGATTTGACTCAGCCATTCGTTCTTCGCACCGACGCAAGCGACTTAGGCCTCGGAGCAGTACTGCTACAGCGCGACCCCAAGAATGCAGAGACGCTATTCCCTGTCGCCTACGCCAGCAGAAAATTGAGACCCGCCGAGACCCACTACGCCACGTCGGAGAAAGAATGTCTTGGACTAGTCTGGGCCATACAGAAATTCCAACTCTACCTGTATGGGACCCACTTCACAGTTCAGGTGGACCACCAACCACTATCGTTCCTGGCAGCCTCCAAATCCTTGAACTCTCGCCTGATGAGATGGGCACTCACCCTTCAGGCATACTCATTCCAAATCGAGTACATCCCCGGCAAAGAGAACCACGGAGCCGACTACCTCAGTCGCCATCTCGTGGAGGACACAGCAGCTGTCGCCCACCCAACACAACTAAGGGCCACAGCACCAGAATTCGTCCCCGCCCAGTAATACCCTGTCACTAGTGTCCATAGCTACCTGGCACAGCATTGCAGCTCAGGTAGAGCAACTTAACTAGTGTGTAAATAGGACCCTAGGATAGTGCAGTGTTAAACTAGGCTCTGTAGTAGAAAAAGGTCGAATCCAGTAGTCATCGCCTTTTTTCAGTTGAGGGAGCCTGTCACGAATTGGCTAGTTTTAACTCTGCTTGTTGACTATTTAGCCATGTGTAGTCTTTGTAACAGTAGAGAAGTTAGACTCTTACGCAGCAGCAATTAAATTACACAGCAGACCACACACCGCGAGCCCGACCCACGCTAGCGCAGTGAGTCAGCACTTGAGCTTTGAATCGGACCGTTTTAACCTATCAGAAGCAGGCTCAGTGGGTAGAGCAGTTTTGAATGTGTCAGAGCCTAACACAGTTTGAATCAGTCGTGTGTGAGACGAGGTAGAGTCAACATCTCCACAGCTAGAGAAATCTCTACACTCATAGACCAGGAAGCAGGACTTTGAAATCTTAGAATTCTCTCAAGTCATCACGGGCCTGAACTTGTCAGACAGGTAAATGAACACCCTTCTGTTTCATCGTGATATATTTATATTATTGTTGAAATTATGTTTGTGGAATTTGCTATGCATAAATGTGAATTGTTAATCCGAATTTGCGGGACCACGCGGAAGAGCCTACCACGAGGTGAAACACGACCGGTTGCGCCACCATGTTGTATCCCGTACGGAACCACTGTTGTTTAACTTATATGTATGTTTGCAGACCAGTGGCTGTACCACTGAATGTTTATATTATTATTAATTCTGTATGTGTATAGTTAGACACGATTTATATTTATGTATGTATAGGATTTAGAGTGAGATTCCAGTGGAACCCGGAAGTAGCAGAATGTTCGTCGCTTATGTATAAGAGATGTGGAGCTATCACTGAGGGCTACTTGGCTTTCAGTGAGACGCTCTGCACAAACCGATTATTCAGGGTTGTGCAGAATTTCGTCTCTTATATTACAGACGAGCAGGCGAGCTATCCCGAGCTATCCCGAGCTATCCTGTGTGCCCCACTCCACAGAAACGACTAGTTGGTCGAGGAGACTCTACCGCACAAGACGGAAGGAGCTACCCGAAGAAACACCCTGTCAGACCCCACAGCGTGGCAAGGGAACCCAACTACACAACGACAAAGGTGTACCAGAAGCTACCTCACAGAAGGACTTCGAACACCCCACACATGAGTTAAGTGCATAAGGCGAAGGTGCACTTAAACTGATCATATCAGGACCACAGTAGTCCAACTCTTCAGAAACTGTAAATCGGACCACAGTAGTCCAAATCTACATGAAATATTATAGCAAGTGCCCGAGGAAGATATAACAGCTGCCTAGACTATCAGCGATCGAACTATTAGCAGTGACTGAGACTTTTTAAGTTAGATTAGTACTTAGAGAATCTTGTATAGAGTAGAAGAAATAAATGTGTGATTTTAACTGTTATCAAGTGGCTGGACTACATATGATTCATAGCCGTGTGAAAGCTAGTGTGACAGTAATCTTTTACCATTTTTCTATCTATTTCTGTATCCCAACCTTAACACAGAACGAGCTAAACAAATAAATTTATTAAAGTAATTCATAGGGTGACTTACTAGCAGTTCCCACCGAATAAACGTGAGGGTCCATAATTCCATTGTGCAGAGCCCATAAACCCCGCGTGACACTTTAATTGGCGAGCCTGCCATGATCTGTGTATAATAGGAATTGGGTATAACCGGATCTAGGTACAATAAAATTAGATAACAGTAGTAGTAGTAGAATAACTTAGAATAGTGTAAGGGTATAACACTGATCAGTTGTGGTGCACTATTCTTTAGTTAAAAACTTTGTGGCTTCAAATATTTTTGTGCCTGTATGTTGCATTGTTCTTTTGCAGGTTTTGCTTAAATAACTGTTGTATGCCATTTGACTCTTGTTGTATTCTATTATTGATTACGAATTTTATGGTCTTTGCATTGTTGTTATTGAATTGCAATATTGCTAGTGTTTTGGTATTCCACGTGATTCAGAGGTTGTTCATAGACACGTTTGGCAATGTCGGACCCAGTGGCCTTGAGATTGCGTTTCAAGGAACTAGGAGAAGCTTTATACTTAGCAGGGGCAGACCTAATTGCGTATATCAATGCAGAGGTAGAGAAACAGGAGGCTAAGGCAGAGAGAGCAGCAGAGAGAGAGGCTAAGAAACTCGAAGCAGCAGAGAGAGCCGCAGAGAGAGAACAGAAAAAAGCAGAATTAGAGGCAGAGCAAAAGAAAGCAGAATTAGAAGCAGCAAGAGAGCAAAAGAAATTAGAATTAGAAGCAGAACAGAAGAAACTAGCATTAGAAGCAGAGCAAAAGAAAGCAGAGTTAGAAGTAGAACAAAAGAAGGCAGCATTAGCAGCAGAGAGAGAAGCAGAAGTTAGGAAATGGGAGTATGAGAGGGCAGAAAAGGAAAAAGACAGACAGCATGAGTTAGAGCTAAGAAGATTGGGATCAGGAGCTTCAAGTTCTTCCTCAACCCCTCCCCACTCAGATCAGCTAGAGGTAGCACCCAACCCTGTACAAGGAATGTCATTTCCACTGGGAACATTCAATGAGAGAGAAGAAGGTTTAGATCTCTATCTGACTAGGTTTGAGCGTCTAGCAACAGAGTACAAACTAGATCCCACTCATTGGTCTTTTAAGCTTAGTCAAGGGCTTAGAGGAAAGGCTTATGACATCTACAGTAAGCTACCGACTGACAGAGTGACTGACTATCACAAAGTAAAAGAGGCACTCCTAACGGGATTCGAACTGACAGGAGAATGCTACCGGCAAAAGTTCCGCACCAATCGGAGAGTGAAAGGAGAGAGCTATGCGCAGTTCGCGGATCGGTTGTCCACAATGCTGGATAAGTGGATTAGCCAGTCAGCCACGGCTAAGACGTATGATGGACTGACAGAACTGTTAGTATGGGAACAGCTACGGGAAACCATGACCCCCGAGCTGAGAACATTCTCAGTAGAGCAGGGCGCGGAAAGACTGGAAGATCTGGTCAAGGTCGCAGATAGGTACGTGGCCGCCCACGGAGAAGCCAAGAGCTTCAGGCGAGACCTAAAGCCTAACGGGAAAGAGTCACAGAAACGAAGCCCTAACCGGAAGAGCGCACCGCGAATAAGCCGAATAACCCCAGACCTGGGCAAAATAAAGGACCCAACACGGAATTCGGGAAAAGAGGTCCCGCAGAACAGAGACGGTATTGTTCGTTCTGCAACAGAAACAATCACTCCACCGCAGAATGTTTCAAGTTGGCCGCACAACGTAGGGAAGAGCGCGAAAGCCGGCCAGCGCACAGAGTTCTAACTCAAAGTAGCGGTAACAAGCCACACACAATCGGAGATCACCCATCGGTGACAGACACGGTCAAGGTCAACGGAAAAGAAGCGAACTGTCTGTATGACACAGGTCTATCATACGACGCGATAGTTAGCGAATCTCTTGTATCGCGCGCGGACTTGACAGACAAGACAGTCGACTTACAAGGAGCAGACTTGACGAAACCGACGACTACTTGCCCAATAGCATGGATCGAAGTAGAGAGTAGGTACGTCACAGGACGAATCCAAGCAGCTGTTTTACAGAAACCCCTGTATGATCTAGTGCTAGGTTGTAGGTATGTGTTCTTAGGCACGCCCCCTAAAACTGTAGAGATAGCTGCAGTGCAAACCAGGGCCCAAGCTAAAACCCAACCACCCCAGCCCGAGTTCGCTCCGAATCCAGGACTCGAAGAGATCAAAACAGCACAGAAAGAAGACACCTCGATAGCGAAGTGCTTCCAGAAGCTACCCAAGGCGCACACACCCCCGCACAAGGGAGACTTCTACATGGAACAGGGAGTTCTACATCGACAAGGAGATGGAGATCACACCCAACTAGTACTACCAGCCACCCTTCGAGCCCAAGTACTAGAACTAGGCCACAGCATGCCACTCAGCGGACACATGGGAATTGGAGCCACAGTGCAGAGAATCAGCGCACACTACTATTGGCCAGGAATCACGGAGGATGTCAAGCGCTACGTGAAATCTTGCCACCAATGTCAACGATATTCCCCGCGACATCACACCGTACCAGTTACCTTAGGACCATCGGTAGTAGTCGGCGTGCCATTCCAGCAAGTCTCAGTAGACATAGTAGGACCACTGCCCATGACCAAGAAGCGGAACAGATTTCTACTCACACTCGTCGACGCATGTACGATGTGGTGCGAAGCAGTCCCGTTGCCAGCGATCGACACCAAGAAGATTGCAGATGCACTCATCGCCATCTTTACCAGAGTCGGATTCCCGGACAGCATTAGAACGGACAACGGATCTCAGTTCACCGGCCGCCTGATGCAAGACGTGTTCGAGTTGATACAAGTTCATCACATTCGCACACCACCATACCACCCCGCCAGCAACGGACAAGTAGAAAGACTGAATGGAACCCTTCTCACCATACTCAGGAAAGTCGCCGACGACAATCCAGAAGCGTGGGACACCTACGTGAATGCGGCACTGTTCGCATACCGAGAAACGCCCCATGCAGCCACAGGCTACACCCCGTCAACATTGCTATTCGGCAGACCTCTAGCAGGACCGCTAGAAGCCCTACGCAGAAGTTGGACGGAAGCCAAGATAGACGACACACCAAGAGGTGCCACCAAGTACGTCGCAGACCTGCAGGAAACCCTCAAAGCAACGTGGAAGAAAGCTGGTGAAGCACTGAAGAAGGCAAGAGCCCGTCAGGCGAAGTACTACAACCGCCACGCGAAGGACAGAGAACTGCAAGTCGGCAATCAAGTGCTACTCTTACTTCCAAGTGGAACCAACAAGCTGGACATCGCTTGGAGAGGACCGTACCGGGTGACTGCCAAGAAATCCAAGACAGTCTACCAAGTAGAGGTGAACGGGAGAGCCCGATACCACCACATCAATCTCCTCAAGAAGTACACGGACCGACCAGCGACCCCCAGCACTCACAACTTGTTAGCCATCGCCATCGCGGAAGAAGGAGAAAGCATGGAGACCAATGCAGTAGAGTATCCCCTGCACTCCAAAGAAACCTACAAAGACGTGATACTCAACGGAGACCTAGCCGCTAAACAGCAACAGCAAGTACGACAGGTCATTCGCCAACATCAGACTGTGCTCACAGACCGACCAGGGAGGACAGACCTCGTCGAAGTAACCTTAACGGTGACCGACCCAACACCCGTCCGCCAGAAGCTCTACCCGATGCCACTGTCTCAGCAGCGAGCCATCAAGGAAGAGATAGACACCTTACTGGCAGCCGGAATCATCTCAGAGTCTACTTCACCCTACAGCGCAGGCACGGTATTGTTGCGAAAACCCAACGGAGAGCATCGACTGTGCATCGACTTCAGACTCCTGAATGCGGTAACGCAGTTCCAGCCAGAGCCACTCCCGGACCAGACAGACCTATTTGCCAAGCTACAGCGAGCAAAGTACTTCTCACGCATCGACCTCAGCAAAGGATACTATCAGATACCAGTACAACCACAAGTTCGAAAGTACCTAGCGTTTAGCACTATGGAAGGACACTTCGAGTTCAATGTACTTCCATTCGGACTCCACAACGCACCCAGCATCTTCAGCGCCATGATGCGAAAACTCCTGGCACCCCTGAGCAGCGAGCACCTACATTCGTTTATGGACGACATCCTCATCGCAACACCTACGTGGGAGGAACATGTCACGCTCCTACAGCAACTACTCGCCCGCCTCAGAGACACGGGATTGACGGCAAGACCCACCAAATGTCAGATTAGATTCACAGAACTAGAATTTCTGGGACACACCATAAGTCAAGGAAGCCTGCGACCGGTAGAGAAGACAGTGAAACGCCTACTCGACGCTCCTAGGCCCAAGACCAAGAAGGAAGTGCAGTCGTTTCTAGGACTCTGCGGCTTCTACCAGAAGTTCATCCCCAACTACAACAGCATCGCCGTACCACTGACAAATGGAACCCGGAAAATCGCCCCGGACAAAGTAGTTTGGACCGCCGAATGCGAGACAGCATTCCAAACACTCAAGGACAGAATGACATCGGCGCCAGTACTCCACCTACCCGATTTGACTCAGCCATTCGTTCTTCGCACCGACGCAAGCGACTTAGGCCTCGGAGCAGTACTGCTACAGCGCGACCCCAAGAATGCAGAGACGCTATTCCCTGTCGCCTACGCCAGCAGAAAATTGAGACCCGCCGAGACCCACTACGCCACGTCGGAGAAAGAATGTCTTGGACTAGTCTGGGCCATACAGAAATTCCAACTCTACCTGTATGGGACCCACTTCACAGTTCAGGTGGACCACCAACCACTATCGTTCCTGGCAGCCTCCAAATCCTTGAACTCTCGCCTGATGAGATGGGCACTCACCCTTCAGGCATACTCATTCCAAATCGAGTACATCCCCGGCAAAGAGAACCACGGAGCCGACTACCTCAGTCGCCATCTCGTGGAGGACACAGCAGCTGTCGCCCACCCAACACAACTAAGGGCCACAGCACCAGAATTCGTCCCCGCCCAGTAATACCCTGTCACTAGTGTCCATAGCTACCTGGCACAGCATTGCAGCTCAGGTAGAGCAACTTAACTAGTGTGTAAATAGGACCCTAGGATAGTGCAGTGTTAAACTAGGCTCTGTAGTAGAAAAAGGTCGAATCCAGTAGTCATCGCCTTTTTTCAGTTGAGGGAGCCTGTCACGAATTGGCTAGTTTTAACTCTGCTTGTTGACTATTTAGCCATGTGTAGTCTTTGTAACAGTAGAGAAGTTAGACTCTTACGCAGCAGCAATTAAATTACACAGCAGACCACACACCGCGAGCCCGACCCACGCTAGCGCAGTGAGTCAGCACTTGAGCTTTGAATCGGACCGTTTTAACCTATCAGAAGCAGGCTCAGTGGGTAGAGCAGTTTTGAATGTGTCAGAGCCTAACACAGTTTGAATCAGTCGTGTGTGAGACGAGGTAGAGTCAACATCTCCACAGCTAGAGAAATCTCTACACTCATAGACCAGGAAGCAGGACTTTGAAATCTTAGAATTCTCTCAAGTCATCACGGGCCTGAACTTGTCAGACAGGTAAATGAACACCCTTCTGTTTCATCGTGATATATTTATATTATTGTTGAAATTATGTTTGTGGAATTTGCTATGCATAAATGTGAATTGTTAATCCGAATTTGCGGGACCACGCGGAAGAGCCTACCACGAGGTGAAACACGACCGGTTGCGCCACCATGTTGTATCCCGTACGGAACCACTGTTGTTTAACTTATATGTATGTTTGCAGACCAGTGGCTGTACCACTGAATGTTTATATTATTATTAATTCTGTATGTGTATAGTTAGACACGATTTATATTTATGTATGTATAGGATTTAGAGTGAGATTCCAGTGGAACCCGGAAGTAGCAGAATGTTCGTCGCTTATGTATAAGAGATGTGGAGCTATCACTGAGGGCTACTTGGCTTTCAGTGAGACGCTCTGCACAAACCGATTATTCAGGGTTGTGCAGAATTTCGTCTCTTATATTACAGACGAGCAGGCGAGCTATCCCGAGCTATCCCGAGCTATCCTGTGTGCCCCACTCCACAGAAACGACTAGTTGGTCGAGGAGACTCTACCGCACAAGACGGAAGGAGCTACCCGAAGAAACACCCTGTCAGACCCCACAGCGTGGCAAGGGAACCCAACTACACAACGACAAAGGTGTACCAGAAGCTACCTCACAGAAGGACTTCGAACACCCCACACATGAGTTAAGTGCATAAGGCGAAGGTGCACTTAAACTGATCATATCAGGACCACAGTAGTCCAACTCTTCAGAAACTGTAAATCGGACCACAGTAGTCCAAATCTACATGAAATATTATAGCAAGTGCCCGAGGAAGATATAACAGCTGCCTAGACTATCAGCGATCGAACTATTAGCAGTGACTGAGACTTTTTAAGTTAGATTAGTACTTAGAGAATCTTGTATAGAGTAGAAGAAATAAATGTGTGATTTTAACTGTTATCAAGTGGCTGGACTACATATGATTCATAGCCGTGTGAAAGCTAGTGTGACAGTAATCTTTTACCATTTTTCTATCTATTTCTGTATCCCAACCTTAACACAGAACGAGCTAAACAAATAAATTTATTAAAGTAATTCATAGGGTGACTTACTAGCAGTTCCCACCGAATAAACGTGAGGGTCCATAATTCCATTGTGCAGAGCCCATAAACCCCGCGTGACAGATTATATGAAACGAAACAGATCGGCAGTCCAAGATACAAGCTGATCTAGGTACAGTCATAATAATAATAATTATTATAAGAAGAAGAAGAAGAAGAAGAAGAAGAAGAAGAAGAATAAGAAGAAGAAGAAGAAGAAAACAAAACAACAACAACAACAAAGAAAGAAAGAAAGAAAGAAAGTAAGAAAGAAAGAAAGAAAGAAAGAAAGAAAGAAAGAAAGAAAGAAAGAAAGAAAGGAAGAACAAGAAGAAGAAGAAGAAGAAGAAGAAGAAGAAGAAGAAAACAAAACAACAACAACAACAAAGAAAGAAAGAAAGAAAGAAAGTAAGAAAGAAAGAAAGAAAGAAAGAAAGAAAGAAAGAAAGAAAGAAAGAAAGGAAGAACAAGAAGAAGAAGAAGAAGAAGAAGAAGAAGAAGAAGAAGAGTCCATCTCTACTTTTGGATTCTCAAAAAGAGTGGTTGGCGACTATTTGCCCTGTATGACACTGCACAGCTACAGCGGTGCTTTCACAGAGAAACTGTTAACATCTCCATACTCCTTGAACACCTTGGTACGAGTTCACAATACGTTCCAACGCCTGCAAGATCCAAATTGACCAAGCGACGCATGACTTTGATGGTCCTAATTATGGGGCTGAATTAATAACGCGCAGACCTCCCTAATGGGGCTAAAAGTAAACACCCGTAATGTAAAGTAATAAACAGGAGAAGTATTATTTCTGCGATAGCCTGGATGGGGAAATAAATACGGCCATGGCCTGATTGACGTTTATTCTCTCATGGCTGTGGTACCTAGTGTGCTGCCTGCTACGGTGTTAATAACTTTATTATGAGGCAAGAACTGTACGGATGCTTGCTTACCTTATACACTGGAAACGATATAGGCCTGTGTAATACTAATGATTATCAATCGACTTGATTAGGAATGTATTTAGGAAGTCGTAAGGGGCGTACGATGAACAATGGAAGAAAAAGAAAGAGCTGAACAACTGGACAAACAACAACAAAGGTATCTTTCTTCGTTATGTGATGCACCAGACTGGATAGCATTCTATAAATAGTCTCTTTTTGGGTTGTTTGAGGCCACTCACTGGATTGCATTCTATTTTTAAAAAAATCTCATTTTGCATGCCGATGTTTTATGCTGATGTAAGCCCCTCCGGTTGGCTTATCAAATATTTAATTTAAAAAAAAAAAAATAAATTAGTAAAATTGTAAGCCTCTTTGGAAGGCTAGAAAACCTTTTGTTGCAAATTTATAACTTGATTATTAATTAATAATTAGGTTGCATGTGCCTATGGTTGTTTTGGTTATACCTGTACCTTGGCCTATAGGAATTTGTGCCTTTTGAGCTTGAGCAGACGACAACAGTAAGCATGCAGGTACTAATGATATTATTATTGTGAACTGTGTGTTTTCCTAGTAGTGTAAAATTTTGATCGTCGAATTGTATCCGAGATTGATTTCTGTGGATGTGTGTGAGGAAAAATATTCTTATTTTATCTAGGGGTAGTTTTGGTACTGGATCTAAATATCGAAACTAAATTGTGTGTATATGCAGTGAAAATGGCATACCAATTGAGAACTATTTTTAACGAATTCTTGGATGTGTTGTGAAGTGAAATTTGAGTGGTTAAAAGATTTGTTTCGAGTTGCTAGGATCGCTTTGTGAAGGAAAATGTGATTGATCAGTAGACTGTGGAAAAGAATTTCCGGTTACCATAGGTAGTCAAGGTAACCTGATTGAGAATTTTAGCGGGATTCTAGATCTAGACAGTATGTTTAGTTTTCTTATGAAGAATTAATTCTAGCCTTTCTGCTGTCTGTATTTTTGTTAGTCTTTTATAGCAAATAGAATTGTAAATAAAATGTAGTGTGGAGGAGAAGTTTTAGATTGGGAATTTCCATTATAAAAACAAAAGAAACAGTTCAATGGAAGAATTGCCTAGACCCTTACATTTATAGTTTGAAGAAGTTAATGGAAAATCTTGCTAATTCGGTGCAGCTATTCAAGTCAATTGGAGCACTATTCCTAAGTGTTTAGGGTTGTTAATGCACAGACCCAAATTTTTATGCATTGATTACCGTATGTCTGCACCGGGCGTAAACATGGAAGAAAAAGTTGAATGGGAAAATTACACAGAGATTTTTGTTGACAGTTCGGAAAGGTCAGATAAAATGTTGCTAAACCGGTGCAGCTGTCCGACTCATAGGGAGCGCTGATCTTAAGCGTTTCGGGTTGCTAAAAAACCGACTCTCATTTTTCTGCACTGATTATAAATATGTTCGAATCGGGTGGGAACCGGGTCGGTTAATTATACCTCAAATTTGTCACCACGTTGGTACTAGGCCGGTTAAACATGTTTGAGTTCGTGTATTTTCTTTAAGAATTATCAGATTCTACTCCTTGATGGTTCCTAATAAAGTATGACCAATAAACTTCTTACCTATGATTATGGTAGACCCTGTTATTTTCCAAAAACCAGTATATTTGATTAAAATCTGTACACACTAGACTGTTTCCCTCTCTCATTGATACAGGAATGTTAAAACCATTACCTGATTTGCTAGTATAGATCATGTGTTGTGAAACATGGATGTTGATTGGCTGTTTTACCCTTTTGTTTTGCTTATAAAACGGACTGTGATGGCGGCCAACAACTCTTACGCTGATTTAGATCAAAGAGGATGACAGCTTGAATGTGAAAGTAAATTTCGGTGGGTTTGAGCGTCCGTGGGACTTAGTTTTTTTTTCCTCCCTTCTTTTCAACGCTGTTTTGAGCCTTTTCGGAATTTTAGAATTACAATAGCCCTCTAAGTCCACGTAAAGAACAAAATTTCTAACTAAATTCTCCTAACCCGGTAAACATTTTATTGCGAAAATATGAAATTTCTAAATTCTGACCGTTATTCTCCGAGGTTGTGAATGGATTTGTATACTAGAATTTCTGTGTTTCTGTGACTTCACAATATTTTATTTTATTAGTTTTGATTCACGGTGGTAGCCTGGAATTTTTATGTTTTGAATCTATGTGATTTTCAACGATTTTTGGTTTCCAATGAAATACCCGGAATTTCCTTTTTCTTTATGTATTAACCTAAATAATAATTTTTAGAACGCTAGAAAATATGCAACAACCTGAAATCTGTAATCAGTTATTATTTTGTTATAATTATAGAACGAAATATTTAACAGAATTCAAATAATACTAATTTTTATAATATGAAATTTTCTAGAAGTGCAAATCTTGTATGAATCGAAAGTTATGTTTTGCAAGAAAGACAACTGTTAAAGTTTTGCATGAATGTGATGTGAGAAAAATCCAGAAACCAAACCCCAAAGAAAAGAATAAATTATTTATTTTATTTCCCCATCATTCTGTGTGTGGTCTCGTTTGTATTAATTGTTTTGTGAAGTGTCGTTTAAATAAAATGTGTGTTTAGTTAGTAGTTCTTTTTCTTTCTAAATACTCTAATTGTTTAGTCTAAGACAAGAATTCTGATTCTTTCTCTACTTGAAGTTTACCAGTCACTGTGCATTTTCATTTCATGCATCTCAAACACATTTTTATAATTTTTACAAACAGAGTTTAAAATAAAATTTATAATATTTTACACATAACTTTCCATAATGAAAGTAAATAAATTTTTCTCTGACAGACCTTTGTTTCCTCAGGTTGTGGCTTTTGGGGAGGCATCCATCCTATTAATATTTTGTGAAACGCAATTCTCTCCGCTGTGGGCGGGAGGTGTTGTTTCTTTTTGGGATTGTTGTGGATTTGGGATGCCTCGGCGAGCCTATACCTGTGGAAAGATCGGTTTGTCGGGGATGGTGTCAGAACTGATATTTTATTTAACCCGGCAACCTCTTGTGAGCCTTTATGAAGCCATTCCTGACAGAACCCTTGCCAGTATGGTGTTATCTCTCTTTTTGTTGGGGGTGCGCCGTGGGGTGGGGGGGTGAAAGGGGCTTACAAGAATTGGTGTCAGAAAGTGGGATTCGATTAAATGAGGCTAATTGCTGCCTCAGCCCATGTTATTTTAGTTGTAGAATTACACCATTCCTTTACAAGAAATGGGATTCGATTAAATGAGGCTAATTGCTGCCTCAGCCCATGTTATTTTAGTTGTAGAATTACACCATTCCTTTACAAGAAATGGGATTAGATTAAATGAGGCTAATTGCTGCCTCAGCCCATGTTATTTTAGTTGTAGAATTACACTATTTCTTTACAAGAAATGGGATTCGATTAAATGAGGCTAATTTCTGCCTCAGCCCATGTTGAAAACCCCTGTTGAAGAATTACACTATTTCTTTACAAGAAATTGTGTTTAGAAGATGGATAGATTGAATGAAGCTAAATATCTGCTTCAGCTTATGCGAATGTTTATTAGCTTTAGCCAGAATTTATTCAGAAATATGTAATAAGAAAGAAATCAATAATATCCTTATTATTATTAGTGTATGAAGTTTAGGTTGAGAAAAATATAGTTAGCTGTGAAGAAATGTTGTCTGGTGTTGTGTCGTTTGTGTAACACATACATTGATTTGCAATAAAAATCAAGAATGAATATAGTTAAACAACATTTTATTTCTCAAAACTTAAGACATTTTATTTTGCAAAAGAAAATAAATTAATAATATTCCATAGTTTAACATAGTAGGCATAGGGCATGATGTGTACGAAGGAACACAGAATTTCAAACAAGTTATATTGATGAATAATCTAACAGAACTTATACTTTCATATTCAATGTCATTCATTGAGTTGAGAAAATCTGAAAACTCTCTTGGCTCGAGTGATGAGTTGGCTACAACAATTAGAAAAGTATAACCTAAAAGTTGAACACCGGCCGGGAACACAGCATAGAAATGCTGATGCCTTGTCACGACACCCTTGTTCTACATGTACAAGAATACAATGCAAGGAGGAAGAAGGGAGACAACCAGATGACGAAATACCTGTGGCTGAGTTAGATGTTATAAAAGTGGAGACTTCATCTTTGAACGAATTTTCATCTCAAAATGTTGAGACAGATGTACAGTGCTATATGGCAAATAGTAAAAGAAAGGCTAATGGAGAACTGAATCAAGCTGGAAATGACAAACATAGTGACTCTGAAGAAACACAGCAACCTGATTTGGGTCAAGGTCCAAGTAAAGAAATTTCTTCCTTGGACTTGCAACTAGAGGATGATACTACAAAACAATATACTGTTCCTGAATCAATTATGGAAGGTTGGGACTCTGAAACATTAAAAAATGCTCAGCTGTTGGATGAAAATATTTCTCCTATTTATCAAGCTAAAGAACAGGATGATGAACGACCGACTTGGAATTCAATTTCGCATCAATGTGCTGAACTTAAAGCATTGTGGGCTGCATGGGATCGATTAATATTACACCACGGTGTGTTATATAGACGCTGTATAGACAACGGTCTAGAATTTCTACAGATTGTCGTTCCCGCAACTCTTCGGAAGTCAGTGATGAAATACTGCCATGATATTCCCACTGCTGGTCACTTTTGTGCTGATAAGGTTCTGAAACAGATGAAAAAGACATTTTATTGGCCAAAAATGTGTGAAAGTCTGGAACATTATGTACAGCAATGTGATTGTTGTGCATCTAAAAAGACTCCTAAAAGCAAGTCTCATGCTCCGTTGGGTTGTTATGCTGTTGGTGAACCTATGGAACGTGTTGCATTAGACATTATGGGTCCTCTACCTATCACTCATAAAGGCAACAAATATGTGCTAGTCGTCACAGATGTATTTACAAAGTGGACAGAAGCATTTGCTATGCCTGATCAAGAGGCCCGGACAATTGCTAACATTTTTGTCAACGAGTTTGTCTGTCGGTTTGGAACGCCACTACAAATTATTACCGACCAAGGGAGTAATTTTGAAAGTAGCATCTTCAAAGAAATGTGTCATCTATTACACATTGATAAAACTAGAACAACAAGCTATCATCCACAAGCGAATGGAGGTGTGGAAAGGTTTATGAGAACACTTGCTAACATGCTAAGGATGTATTGTGAACAAAAGCAAAAGTTGTGGGACATCTACTTACCTCAAGTTCTCATGGCTTATCGTGCTTCAGAGCATAGCACTACACAACTTACACCCAATATGATGGTGTTTGGCCGTGAAATTACGTTACCTGTGGAAGCCGTTATCCAGCGCCCAAAGGAGATCCAGCCAGATCAATCAATACCTGAGTATGTCCAGAATCTACAGTCAAAATTGTCAGAAGCTCATGAAATAGCCAGGAAAAACATCAAGAAAAGATCAACTTACCAGAAACGATATTGTGACCTTCATGCCAGGAAACGCGCCTTTACTCCAGGACAATTGGTGTGGTTGTTTGAACCCAGTCGTTCAGTGGGAATTTGCCAGAAGTTAGTTCGCCGTTGGAAAGGTCCATACCTTGTAACAAAGAAAGTGGATGATCTGACATATATGTTGAAGAAAACTGCGAAGTCAATTCCTAAAGCTTATCACATTGACAGATTAATGCCATATAAGGGTATTAATATACCCAGGTGGATGAACAACTAATAAACCTACAAGCTTTCATTGATACTACAGACCTTGTGTACTTCAAGCTTATAATTTTTCAGCTAGACTGATTATTGAGTATGTGTGTATTTAGTAACAAGGCGAAACTAAATATTGTGACTTGAATTAAACGGAAGATCAACAGAACACTATAAAAGAATATACAATCAAAAACTTATTCTTCTACATAACTGATGCCTACCTAATGCTCTAACAGTCACAGTTGAGTGTTTTGTGAGTAGATCTATATTCTACCACTGTGCCGGAAACTTTCTTGACTCTGTGATGGCCTTGAAATTTTTTTTTACTGTGGTGAAGACAAACTACGTCATACAATTTCTAGGAATGTAACAAGATGGTTAAGCTATATGAACATGGACTGGACAACCAAAACATGAACACTTCTTATTTATGTTTACTATAAATTTATGCTACACAAACTGGTTGAATAATAATAATAATAATAATTATAATAATAATAATAATAATAATAATAATAATAATAATAATAAATGAAATAAAATAAAATTAGCAACAAGATGAAATAAATAAATAAATAAATAAATAAATAAATAAACTAGTAATTTAAATAAATATTATATTAAGTGCAGCTTAGCTGTGTAAATAACCAATCGTCAGTTCTGCATAACAAGAAAATTGTTGACCTTAAGAATATGGAGAAGTTCAGTTTCTTTCTTTTAGTTCCGTGTTTGGGGCATGATCAGGGTGTCTCCACGGTATATTTTTTATTTCCGATTGACCGAAGCCCAGTCGGCTTATTATTTGTTTCGGGATTTATCGATAATCTCAAACTTTGGCTTCTCGCTTAGTTGGTGTCTGATGGACCGTCGACAAAATATTAGAAAAACCAATTGAGTGATTTAGCCATTGACCATTTCTGCAATTGACGACGCTCACTTTCAGGTCGCGGGCTAAGGTGTGCGATAGATTGGTAAAGCTGGTTGTAGAATGGATTTTAGTGTCCGTAGGTTCTCCGTTTGAAACTTAGGGCACGGAATTTTGTTCATTCTATCACTTATTTCCAGTTAGTAAACACTGCGTTTACTGTGGAAATAACTGAAGGACCTTTCCCTTGATGGTACTGGATGCCTTGATTGGCTATGGGGAAAGAAGTATTTATATTTTAATTCATAATTACTTCTGGTCAACAAGTAGAGATATAGATAAGACTTACCGGAACGTTCTTGTATTGCAGAACCAGATGATTTCATAATGCCAAATTGCGACGAAAAGTTTTACAACAAGTTTTCGTTGCGAATAGACAGGGTATTTTCCTTTATTTAGGTCAAAGGGAGTTGATCCGGTCTCTCTCTGATTGTCCTCTTTACCGGTAAAAACGTTTTGCCATTCACGTACTGAAGTCCGCCAGGAAATGGATTTAATTCTTTAACTGTTTTCACCTGTAAAATAAATAAATGAAATTTATATAACTTTTCATAATGTTATGAATATCTTTTGCAATAAGTGAATGCAGGAGCATTTTTTTTTCTTAGCAGGGAAGGATGTAAGCCCCTCCGGTTGGCTTATCAAATATTTAATTTAAAAAAAAAATAATAAATTAGTAAAATTGTAAGCCTCTTTGGAAGGCTAGAAAACCTTTTGTTGCAAATTTATAACTTGATTATTAATTAATAATTAGGTTGCATGTGCCTATGGTTGTTTTGGTTATACCTGTACCTTGGCCTATAGGAATTTGTGCCTTTTGAGCTTGAGCAGACGACAACAGTAAGCATGCAGGTACTAATGATATTATTATTGTGAACTGTGTGTTTTCCTAGTAGTGTAAAATTTTGATCGTCGAATTGTATCCGAGATTGATTTCTGTGGATGTGTGTGAGGAAAAATATTCTTATTTTATCTAGGGGTAGTTTTGGTACTGGATCTAAATATCGAAACTAAATTGTGTGTATATGCAGTGAAAATGGCATACCAATTGAGAACTATTTTTAACGAATTCTTGGATGTGTTGTGAAGTGAAATTTGAGTGGTTAAAAGATTTGTTTCGAGTTGCTAGGATCGCTTTGTGAAGGAAAATGTGATTGATCAGTAGACTGTGGAAAAGAATTTCCGGTTACCATAGGTAGTCAAGGTAACCTGATTGAGAATTTTAGCGGGATTCTAGATCTAGACAGTATGTTTAGTTTTTCTTAGGAAGAATTAATTCTAGCCTTTCTGCTGTCTGTATTTTTGTTAGTCTTTTATAGCAAATAGAATTGTAAATAAAATGTAGTGTGGAGGAGAAGTTTTAGATTGGGAATTTCCATTATAAAAACAAAAGAAACAGTTCAATGGAAGAATTGCCTAGACCCTTACCTTTATAGTTTGAAGAAGTTAATGGAAAATCTTGCTAATTCGGTGTAGCTGTTCAAGTCACTTGGAGCACTAATCCTAAGTGTTTAGGGTTGTTAATGCACAGACCCAAATTTTTATGCATTGATTACAGTATGTCTGCACCGGGCGTAAACATGGAAGAAAAAGTTGAATGGGAAAATTACACAGAGATTTTTGTTGACAGTTCGGAAAGGTCAGAGAAAATGTTGCTAAACCGGTGCAGCTGTCCGACTCATAGGGAGCGCTGATCTTAAGCGTTTCGGGTTGCTAAAAAACCGACTCTCATTTTTCTGCACTGATTATAAATATGTTCGAATCGGGTGGGAACCGGGTCGGTTAATTATACCTCAAATTTGTCACCACGTTGGTACTAGGCCGGTTAAACATGTTTGAGTTCGTGTATTTTCTTTAAGAATTATCAGATTCTACTCCTTGATGGTTCCTAATAAAGTATGACCAATAAACTTCTTACCTATGATTATGGTAGACCCTGTTATTTTCCAAAAACCAGTATATTTGATTAAAATCTGTACACACTAGACTGTTTCCCTCTCTCATTGATACAGGAATGTTAAAACCATTACCTGATTTGCTAGTATAGATCACGTGTTGTGAAACATGGATGTTGATTGGCTGTTTTACCCTTTTGTTTTGCTTATAAAACGGACTGTGATGGCGGCCAACAACTCTTACGCTGATTTAGATCAAAGAGGATGACAGCTTGAATGTGAAAGTAAATTTCGGTGGGTTTGAGCGTCCGTGGACTTAGTTTTTTTTTCCTCCCTTCTTTTCAACGCTGTTTTGAGCCTTTTCGGAATTTTAGAATTACAATAGCCCTCTAAGTCCACGTAAAGAACAAAATTTCTAACTAAATTCTCCTAACCCGGTAAACATTTTATTGCGAAAATATGAAATTTCTAAATTCTGACCGTTATTCTCCGAGGTTGTGAATGGATTTGTATACTAGAATTTCTGTGTTTCTGTGACTTCACAATATTTTATTTTATTAGTTTTGATTCACGGTGGTAGCCTGGAATTTTTATGTTTTGAATCTATGTGATTTTCAACGATTTTTGGTTTCCAATGAAATACCCGGAATTTCCTTTTTCTTTATGTATTAACCTAAATAATAATTTTTAGAACGCTAGAAAATATGCAACAACCTGAAATCTGTAATCAGTTATTATTTTGTTATAATTATAGAACGAAATATTTAACAGAATTCAAATAATACTAATTTTTATAATATGAAATTTTCTAGAAGTGCAAATCTTGTATGAATCGAAAGTTATGTTTTGCAAGAAAGACAACTGTTAAAGTTTTGCATGAATGTGATGTGAGAAAAATCCAGAAACCAAACCCCAAAGAAAAGAATAAATTATTTATTTTATTTCCCCATCATTCTGTGTGTGGTCTCGTTTGTATTAATTGTTTTGTGAAGTGTCGTTTAAATAAAATGTGTGTTTAGTTAGTAGTTCTTTTTCTTTCTAAATACTCTAATTGTTTAGTCTAAGACAAGAATTCTGATTCTTTCTCTACTTGAAGTTTACCAGTCACTGTGCATTTTCATTTCATGCATCTCAAACACATTTTTATAATTTTTACAAACAGAGTTTAAAATAAAATTTATAATATTTTACACATAACTTTCCATAATGAAAGTAAATAAATTTTTCTCTGACAGACCTTTGTTTCCTCAGGTTGTGGCTTTTGGGGAGGCATCCATCCTATTAATATTTTGTGAAACGCAATTCTCTCCGCTGTGGGCGGGAGGTGTTGTTTCTTTTTGGGATTGTTGTGGATTTGGGATGCCTCGGCGAGCCTATACCTGTGGAAAGATCGGTTTGTCGGGGATGGTGTCAGAACTGATATTTTATTTAACCCGGCAACCTCTTGTGAGCCCTCATGAAGCCATTCCTGACAGAACCCTCGCCAGTATGGTGTTATCTCTCTTTTTGTTGGGGTGCGCCGTGGGGTGGGGGGGTGAAAGGGGCTTACACTACTGACTTTATAGCATTGAATAAAATGTATCTTTCTTCATTTCGTTTTCAAACTTTTCTAACACATGTCACACTTCCGCAGATGGATAAAACGAACAGCACAAACACAAAACAAACAAACAACCAAAACAGGTTGTTCAACCTATCTATCTTAACCTATCCACCTTAACCTATCCACCTTAACTTATCCACCTTAACCTACTTACCTTAATCTATCCACCCTAATTTAGTGGCCATGCTACCGCAAACACTAGATTTTTTATTGGTTTTGTTTTGTTTTGTAGTGTTTACTTCATCACAAGCCACCTATCATATCCTATCCTATTTATCCTATCTTATCCTATCCCGTAACTCGGAGATCATAGGGGCACCACAGATGAGCGTGCAACCAGCGTACTCCATCCCTCCCTGTCCCCCAGCAATGCATGGCCTGGCTCAGTGTCAAACCAGTCCATTCTCCAATGTTGTAAGCCACCAATGGGCTCTATGCACGAAGGCGTGGCGGTCACGTGCTGCGGGAATAACACAGCGTGCTCGAGTTTGAAAATGGTGAAGTACTGTGCTGCGTTTGGATGCTCTAACTCCGACGTAAACCTTTATGCAAAGAAAAGAACACTTCCTTTCATCGATTTCCACTGAAAGATGAAATATTGATGAACTCTAAACTGAATGTCAGTGACAAATCGCTCTGTTAAAAAAAGCCTGCCCCTTGAGTATAATTTGACTGTAATCATTATTGCACGAATGTGCTATGTTCAAAAACATCACAATATCCCAAAATGTCGGTAAATTAAAAAATTGTAAGCAGCACTGGAGTACACGCGAGCGAGCTAAAAGAAGCCATGACCGCTACGTTATTCCCGCGCCACGTGACCATGCATAGAGCCCATTCACCAAAAACAAGAACTCGCAGTGCCATATCCAAGGAGTTTGAATATAGCTGGTAACTAGAGATAGATCGGGGCGTCATTTTCTCTACTAGGCGAGTGAGGCCAATTCGATGCGCGTCGTAGCCACTGTCACGTTATGACTTAGAGGGAAAAGGAAAGTCCGTTCTGGCGCCTGTGGTGTACATAGTTAGGGTGTGGGATATGAGAGAGAAGAGAAGGGAGTGTTAGCTATACAGCCGGATAGAGAAATCAGACCGAGAAATCCGTGCATAGAGCATATAAACAGAGAGGGAGCTGCAGTATAAGTTCACCAGAACATTCTACCGAGTTAGTAGGTGGAAAATAAAAAGAAATGTTCGAGAGTCTGTGCAGGGAATAATAAGTTGGTGTCAACTGCCGAAGGGTGTGAGAGGGAGAATAGTGCCTGCGTTTTTGGGATTAAGAATTTGAGGCCTGTTCTAAGTTGTGTGTCGTCCTCGATTGGAGACCCAGCAAAGCCATCGACACGTTGGGGTGGATGGATGTCCTAAGTGTGACCCTGAGACCGGCCTGTTGACCACCGATCATTCTTCCTCCTCCGGGTTGTGTTGTTGTTTTGTGTTGTCCCCCCGGATCATCACGAGTGGAGTGCATTCGTCTGGCGGTGGGTGTGAGACCAGGCCCTTACCTTGTGGGGTGGCGTGATGTAGGCGCTGGGGTTGTGACTGCTGTCGCCGACCTATCTGGGGTGGAGCCCAACTCTGCCAGGGTAGCGCGGTGGGCGGTTATCTTACCTTGCTGGTGGGGTTCCCTCACCATCCCCACTATTCTCCGCCTCACTCCTCTCCTCCCGAGAGGAGATAAGATAAGATAAGATAAGATAAGATAAGACAACTTTATTATCTTTTACAAGAAATTACATTACATTGTGGTGTACAATTACAATCAACAAGGAATAAACATCACAATAATAATAACAACAATCATAATGACAATGAGGATAAAAATGCACAGTCACATATGAATAGAATTACACTTATGCATGCTAACATTAAAAAAAATGTGAAATGAGATTATTTTGGGCAAACAAAACACACACACACACACACACACACACACACACACACACATGCGTGTACGAGGTACAAATGGGGTAATTTCAGCTACTTCGCGGCCCTTAGGCGGCGAATTAGGTCAAGTTTCTTCAAAAAAGACACCTTTTCGCAAGACGTTTGACCTAATTCCTCGCCTATTAGAGACGAAGTAGGTCAACTTTCTTCCAAAAAGCACCCTTTTCGCAAAAACTTTGACCTAATTCCTCGCCTATAAGGGACGAAGTAGGTCAAGTTTGTTCAAAAACACAGCTAGGCTAAGGAACTTTCCTCGACGACTAGGGTAAGGCAGTGCCTCGACGATTAGGGTAAGGCACCCCTTCAAGAAAAGGGTTAGGGTCAGGGCTAGTTGCAGCGCTGCAACTAGCCCTGACCCTAACCCTTTCGAGGCACTGCCTTACCCCAATCGTCGAGGCACCGCCCTACCCCAATCGTCGAGGAAAGTTCCTTAGCCTACCCGTCTGGAAGATGCACTACAAGTACACTTCACGAAGTGCAGTTGTAGTGCATGTGCACTACAACTTCACTTGGCCAAGTGAACTTTAAGTACACTGCCAGCAGTGTAGTTGTAGTGCACATGCACTACAACTACACTGCCATGTACTTAGAACAAATGAGGAACGCCAGACAAATGGGGAACGACAAAATTACCTCATTTAGTACTACAAAAGGCAAATTCCGTTCCCCAAATGTGACGTTTCACAACTACACACACACACACACACACACATGTCATTTATTAAGTAATGAGACAGCCTTTGGAATAAAACTGTTTTTCATTCTGAGAGTTCTGACCCTTGGTGTTTGGTAGCGCCTTCCAGAAGGCAGGAGCTGGAAGTGGTGCGCAAGCACATGAGTGCTATCCAGCACAAAGCAAATAGCTTTCCGCACAACACGTCTTTCATACAACACCTGCAGACTCTCTTGTTTCACTCCCACAACCCTCCCACAGACGTTCACTACTCGATCCAGAATACTTTTGTTTTTTACACACAAACTTCCATACCAGCAGATAAAAGAAAAGGTAAGAACGGACTCAATAAAAGAAGAGTAAAAGGTCTGAAGGATGCGGCTACTGACTTGGAGATTTCGAAGTTTTTGAAGGCAGTAAATTCTAGACTGACATTTTTTGTGTATGGCCTGGGTGTTTGCAGTGAAGTTCAGTTTCTCGTCAATGATGGTTCCCAGGTATTTGTATTGGGTGACTCTCTCGACTGTAACACCATCAATGACAAGGTCTGGAATGAGAGTGTTGTTTTTACGAAAGTCAATGACCAGTTCCTTAGTTTTCTTGACATTTAAGTCCAGATAGTTTTGTTTGCACCAGGAGCTGAACCTATCAACTGCAGAGAAATACACAGCATTTGAATTGGACAGGTCCACAAGGGCAGAGTCATCCGAGTACTTTATGACCGGTGAGGCATCAGTTCCTCTGCAGTCGTTTGTGTAGAGCGTGAAAAGTACCGGAGAAAGAACCGTACCCTGAGGAGCTCCTGTGGACGTTTGTTTGAGAGATGAGACAGCAGAGTGAAAGCGGACAACCTGAGATCTGGACACAAGGAAGTGAACGATCCACAGGACGAGTCTAGGAGGGACAGTGTAAGACAAAAGCTTCTGAGCCATGAGGTGTGGCTGTATGGTATTGAAAGCAGAAGAAAAGTCTATAAATAGAATGCGGACAAAGGAACCATAGGTCTCTAAGTGATCATACGCATTGTGGAGAAGCGTCAGAGTAGCGTCGTCCTTAAGAGGGTTTGTATCTAACCAGGACTTCATTATATTATATTATCTTCAAGCATATTATTATTCTTCTTCAGTGCCAGAAAAGTTATATATTGTGTGCACAAACTTTATGGACCATTAACTAATAGAACATTCTCTGATAGACAGTGATTTAGTTGTGAAGTGACAGTGAAAAGGACTTTGATAAAAGACTCTTGATTTGAGCAAATAGTCAGCTATATACAGACCCAAGACATTACTTGTGTTCGAATCTTCTTATTTCATAACTGAATCATCTGCTGAAGTGCATAATCTTTTCCATTTGGGAAAACCGTTTACAATAATTGAAATATTCATTGTTTTGCTTTGAATTTTGCCTTTTTCAAAATATTGTATTGAATTTCGTTGTTTCATTGATTTCATTTTGCAATTCTGTTCACATTTCATCGTTATATGATTTCATATTTTGTTTTCACATCATCCTTGTCCATCTATGTTTTGATTGCTGCGGGTATGAGTACTGTGGGAAGGAAAGGGGGGGATAATTGATTGTGTGTGTTGAATAAAAGAATTGTTTGTCTTGTTCACCTCTGAGTTGTTAGTTATTGGTCGGGTGGGGTATGCTCTAGTAGTAGCTCTAACAAATGTACACCACATCCAGACCCAGTCCGGGTGTGTCGTGACATTAAGTGGTGGCAGCGGTGGGATTGAGATAGGGCAGTAGGGGGTAAATAAATGTGATAGGGTTCATGTTAGGGTGTGTTTCAGTGTTGTAGATTAGTTAGGTTCAGAGGTGCTGTGTTTTGTTTGTGTGTTGGTGTGTACGAGTGAATGCTAGTGGGCGGTTGGCGGGAGTAGGGGAGCGTAGCTCTAGGGCCTACAACCCAGGGAGTGCATACGCATAAACGGAGGGTAGGGACGGGCTGTGTGCCTTCCGCTGTTAAGGATCCGGGCAGCGGGGACCCTCCGGCTCTTGTCATTGTTCGTCTAGTGTTTATTCGTTGTCTCGTCGTCTGTGTGTGTTTGTCCCCGTTTCTTTGATTTTTGAGTTGTTGCAGGGGGAGGCTCTGCTCGGTGGTCGGCGGCTGGTCTCTGGGCACTTACATCGCTGGTAGGATGCCGCCGAAGAGGCACGCAGCGACGGGGCGGGTGGCTGACGCAGCCGCGGGGAGAGACCTCCAGTGGGAGGAGGGTGACATCCAGCTCCTGGGAGCTGGCGTACTAGACACACCGGTCACACCAGGCACAGTGAGTACTCCTTCTCGTACCCTTGGAACGGCTGGACTGACACCTGGTAGGAAGGGCAAAACTAGGGGGGAAACTAGTCCTTATGAGAGATACACAGCTCTAGGCACTAACCTTGGCTTTAGGGATGCCGCGTTAGCTCACTTCGTGATGGAAGAGGTCAGGAAAGAAGAAGAGAAGTTAGAGCGAGAGATAGAACGGCTCACAGCCGAAATGGCACGTAGGGAGGAGCTACAGTCCGCGGAAAGGAAGCTAGAGGCCGCGGAAAGGGCACGTAGGGAGGAGCTGGAGGCCGCGGAAAGAGCACGTAAAGAAGAGTTACGGGCCGCGGAAAAGAAGCTAGAGCCCGCGGAAAGGATACGTAGGGAAGAACTAGAAGCCGAGCGAGAGATGCGTAAGGCAGAGTTGGCGGCCGCTGAACGAGCCCGGAAGGAAGAGATAGAAGCTGCTGAGAACAGGCTTAGGTTACAGCTAGAGGCTAGCAACCGTCAGGTTGAGGAAGATAGGCAAAGGCGCGAGGTAAATAGGGGGTATTCGATGAAGATGCGTCCGTTGGACGACAAAGAAGACATAGAATCCTATTTACAGCTTTTTGAGCGCGTGGCTGGGACCCAGGGGTGGCCCAAACAAGTGTGGGGTGATAGGTTAGCGCCGTTGTTACAGGGGGAGGCCCGCGAGACCTATCTCAGGCTGACGATCGACCAGGCAAAAGATTTTGACACTGTGAGGGACGCTTTATTGAAGCGGTTCAGAAAGAACGCCGATTACTATAGGCGACAGTTCAGAGAATCCAAAAAGGAAGGGGCTGAATCATTTCCCCAGTTTTTCGTTAGGTTGACGACTCTAGTCAAGAGGTGGTTTTGTCTGGCTAACAAGGACATAGACGACGTAGGAGAAGTGTTAGACACCTTTTTGTCAGAACAGCTATATGCCGTCATGAGTCCCGAGTTAGAAATGTTCGTGCGAGAAAGGCAGCCCAAAGACGGGACAGAAGCGGCCAGCATGGCACAGTTGCATATAGATGCTAAACGGGCCGTGACCCGAACCCCAGTGGGGGGGTCCTCTCGACCATTTCAGAGGAGGGACAGGGTGCCGACAGGCACGACTATACCAACTACTCCCAAGACAGAGTCGGGTAGCCAACCTAAGAAGACTGATGACGAACGGGTGTGTTTCCACTGCAAACAGAAGGGCCATATAGCCCGGTTTTGCAAAAAGAAGACTGGCCTTAACCAAGTGACAGTTGCACCCGAAACCCCGACAGTAACGACCGCACCAGTGACTGTAGGGATGCGGGTAATTTGCCCATACAACCCTTGGAGTCGCGGACTAGCGCAGGGGCAAGAAGTGCGTATCATGAGAGACACAGGCGCAGAAATGGGGGCTATCGCCGCTAAGTGGGTGGGGGCAGAAGAGATGACGGGTCGCATGGTGGAGGTCCAACCGGTGGACCATGCTAAGGCTGACAAGTACCCTACCGCTTGGGTCGCCATAGAGTCGCCGTTTGTGCGAGGTAGAGTCGAGTTAATCGTGGTACAACAGATGGGCCCCGACGTGATTCTCGGGAATTGGGTAACGTTCGCTAGTGGACACAGGAGCGCCGTGACAGTAGACGGAAGCGAGTGCGCGATGGCCGCAGCGGTCCAAACTCGCGCTCAGGTCCAACGGGAAAGACTGACCGAAGACCCACTGACCGTAGTCCGACCGACTCAACTCGATGTAACTCCCGGACAGCTTGTAGAGTGGCAAGGACAGGACGAATCACTAGCCAAAACTAGGAAACTAGCGGACGAAGGGAAGGCAGTGCAGTCGGGGAAAAGTTTGGTCGAGTTTCAGCGGAAGAAAGGGGTCTTATACAGGGTGTACAGCAAAGGGGGGAGTAGGATGTCACAGTTGGTGGTCCCCAAGAACCTGAGGGGAGCGGTATTGCGGTTAGCGCACGACCCTCCCATGGGAGGGCATCTGGGTGGCAAGAGAACACGGGAGCGTATATGGGGAACCTTTTATTGGCCTGGGATGTGCGCCGAGGTACGGCGATACTGTGAATCGTGCGCACAGTGCCAAAAAGTAGTGCCCAGGGGTGAGTGTCCAAGGTCCCGATGCAGCAGCTGCCGTTAGTAGAGGAACCATTTCGGAGGGTAGCCATAGATTTGGTGGGACCGATCACACCCGCATCAGAAAGGGGGAACAGATTCATTTTGGTGATAGTGGATTACGCCACCAGATATCCCGAGGCCGTTCCACTAAAAGGGGTTGAGACCGAGAGGGTGGCGGAAGCACTGTGGGAAGTGTGGTCGAGGGTGGGCATCCCGAGGGAAATCTTGACCGACCAGGGGCCCCAGTTCATGTCTCACGTGATGAAAGAGGTGAATAGGTTACTGTCTGTCCATGGGAAATCCACGTCACCCTATCATCCGCAGTGCAATGGTCTCGTAGAGCGGTTCAACGGTACTCTGGTTTCTATGTTGAAGAAGCTAGCCGCTGAACAACCCCGTTGTTGGGACAGGTTCCTTCCAGCATTGCTTTTTGCATACCGCGAAGTACCGCAGGAATCGACAGGATTCGCTCCCTTTGAACTTTTGTATGGGAAGACTGTTAGGGGGCCCATGGCAGTGCTGCGAGATTTGTGGACAAAGGAACAGATGGGGGAAGAGATCAGGGATGCGAGCCAGTATGTGGTAGACCTAAGGAATAGGATAGAAGAGACATGCAAACTGGCTCAGCAACATCTAAAGGGTGCGACAAAACGTCAGAAACAGCACTTTGACCGGAAGACCAGACCACGCACGTTCGCAGTAGGCGACAAAGTGTTGCTGTTACTGCCGACGAAACACAGTAAGTTGCAAATGGCGTGGCAGGGTCCCTTTGAGGTGTTAGAACGGGTGGGCGAGTGTGACTACAGGATCCGCATAGGCATGAAAAGCAAGCTGTATCACGCAAATCTGCTAAAAAGGTTTCATGAGAGGGTAGCCGTCACTACAGTCGTGGTAGAAGAGGGGGATGAAGGGGAAGACGAGGAGGTACAAATAGCTGAGGGGGACGTTCCCACTGTTCCACTGGTACCTTCTGAAGGTCCGGAGGACGTACACCTCGATCCTTCATGTCCAGAATTGCATCTGGAACTGAAGCACCTCGCGAGGCAGTTTAGCGACGTCTTGACGGATTTTCCCCTACGCACCACACTGGACACATGCGAGATCAAACTGACGGACGACGAACCCGTGAGAACCCGACAGTATCCGCTACCCCATTCCCAACTAGAAATAGTAAAAGGAGAGGTGGAAACGATGTTGAAGATGGGGGTTATTGAGAGGGCCAGTTCCCCGTATAGTTCGCCCATTGTGCTGGTTCGGAAGAAAGAAGGAACCATACGGTTTTGCGTAGACTTCCGTAAGCTAAACCAGAAAGTCGTCTTTGACGCGGAACCGCTCCCAGATATAGAGTACTTATTCTCGCTGCTGTCGAAGGCAAAGTATCTCAGCAAACTGGATCTAGCTAAGGGGTATTGGCAGGTTCCCATGCGTCTAGAAGACAAGGAAAAGACCGCGTTCACGACCCCCGCGGGGCAATTTCAGTGGCAAGTGATGCCATTCGGTCTTAAGACGGCTGGCGCCGTGTTTTCCAGGATGATGCGCAAACTGCTAGAACCGTTGCGGTTACCCGAAGTTAGCAACTTCATGGATGACTTAATGATAGCCACCGAAACGAAAGAGCGTCATCTTCAGTGTCTCGCCAAGCTATTCTGTAGACTGAGAGAGGTACAGGTGGCAGCACGGCCAAAGAAGTGCTATTTGGGTTTTCAGCAACTCGAGTACTTGGGACATACCGTGGGTAATGGACAGATACGTCCAGAGGGGGACAAAATGCAGCGCATTAGAGACGCTCCCCAACCCCAGACAAAGAAACAGGTCAGGTCCTTCCTCGGTTTAGTGAACTACTATCGACGGTTTGTGCCAAACTTTGCTGCCATTGCATCTCCCTTGACAGACCTGACGAAAGGGGGAAAAGCGGGAAGGGTGACATAGGATGACTCGTGTGAGGAAGCGTTCGTCACGCTTAAAGGACGATTGTGTGCGAGTCCCGTATGTTGCTTACCCGACTTTGATAGGCCGTTCATTCTGCAGACTGACGCGTCAGAGGGAGGGATCGGTGCCATTCTCTGTCAAGACCAAGGTCATGGTCAACAACCCATAGCATGCGCTAGCAAAAAGTTGTCTAAAGCCGAAAGAAACTACTCAACGATCGAGAAGGAATGTCTCGCAATCGTAGTGCAAAAGTTTAGGCAATATCTATATGGGAAAACGTTCACGGTTCAAACTGACCATAGGCCGTTACAGTATTTGCAGCAGGCAAAAACGACCAACAGCAGGCTCATGAGATGGGCGCTGCAACTGCAGCCGTTTTCGATTCAGGTAGAAAACATTCCGGGTAAGGACAATATACCTGCAGATTTCCTGAGTAGACTCGATGCGTAGGCAGGAGAGGGGAGGTTATCAGTCTAAGTCCGTGGTGAAGAGAATCAAACCCGGGTGTTTGATCTAGGAGGGGGGTGTGTCACGTTATGACTTAGAGGGAAAAGGAAAGTCCGTTCTGGCGCCTGTGGTGTACATAGTTAGGGTGTGGGATATGAGAGAGAAGAGAAGGGAGTGTTAGCTATACAGCCGGATAGAGAAATCAGACCGAGAAATCCGTGCATAGAGCATATAAACAGAGAGGGAGCTGCAGTATAAGTTCACCAGAACATTCTACCGAGTTAGTAGGTGGAAAATAAAAAGAAATGTTCGAGAGTCTGTGCAGGGAATAATAAGTTGGTGTCAACTGCCGAAGGGTGTGAGAGGGAGAATAGTGCCTGCGTTTTTGGGATTAAGAATTTGAGGCCTGTTCTAAGTTGTGTGTCGTCCTCGATTGGAGACCCAGCAAAGCCATCGACACGTTGGGGTGGATGGATGTCCTAAGTGTGACCCTGAGACCGGCCTGTTGACCACCGATCATTCTTCCTCCTCCGGGTTGTGTTGTTGTTTTGTGTTGTCCCCCCGGATCATCACGAGTGGAGTGCATTCGTCTGGCGGTGGGTGTGAGACCAGGCCCTTACCTTGTGGGGTGGCGTGATGTAGGCGCTGGGGTTGTGACTGCTGTCGCCGACCTATCTGGGGTGGAGCCCAACTCTGCCAGGGTAGCGCGGTGGGCGGTTATCTTACCTTGCTGGTGGGGTTCCCTCACCATCCCCACTATTCTCCGCCTCACTCCTCTCCTCCCGAGAGGAGGGTTTGTATCTAACCAGGACTTCATTATATTATATTATCTTCAAGCATATTATTATTCTTCTTCAGTGCCAGAAAAGTTATATATTGTGTGCACAAACTTTATGGACCATTAACTAATAGAACATTCTCTGATAGACAGTGATTTAGTTGTGAAGTGACAGTGAAAAGGACTTTGATAAAAGACTCTTGATTTGAGCAAATAGTCAGCTATATACAGACCCAAGACATTACTTGTGTTCGAATCTTCTTATTTCATAACTGAATCATCTGCTGAAGTGCATAATCTTTTCCATTTGGGAAAACCGTTTACAATAATTGAAATATTCATTGTTTTGCTTTGAATTTTGCCTTTTTCAAAATATTGTATTGAATTTCGTTGTTTCATTGATTTCATTTTGCAATTCTGTTCACATTTCATCGTTATATGATTTCATATTTTGTTTTCACATCATCCTTGTCCATCTATGTTTTGATTGCTGCGGGTATGAGTACTGTGGGAAGGAAAGGGGGGGATAATTGATTGTGTGTGTTGAATAAAAGAATTGTTTGTCTTGTTCACCTCTGAGTTGTTAGTTATTGGTCGGGTGGGGTATGCTCTAGTAGTAGCTCTAACAAATGTACACCACATCCAGACCCAGTCCGGGTGTGTCGTGACAGCCACGCCC
>CM072519.1:65334778-65349778 GCA_036898135.1 Oncomelania hupensis
GAGCCCGTTAAAAAAATAGCTCGTAAGTTTATTCGTTATAAAATATCTTACCCCAGACATCAAACACACACTCTTCAAGCCGGGTGGTTCACTCACAAATAGGGTCAAAAGGTCACACGGCTATTATGGTATGGATGTACCCTTAAAAACAGGGGAAATCACTCCCTTGTCAGAACCGAAAATGGAAAATTCAAAGTGTAGCTATTGGTTTGAGAAACGAAAGCCCACTTTATCAATGTTTAATGTAATTTAAAAAAAGGTAAAGATAAAGGTAGTCCCATAGCCTTGTGGCCGTAAGGGAGCGTGATGTTCAGCGTAATGAGGGTGATGCCCATCTCTCTCCCTCGCTGCTTTACCTTCCCCACCCTTAAGAGAGTAGGTACTCAGTCACAGTTGAGTCAACTGGGGGCGTTGTTATTTGTCGCTTCACGTTTTGCGGTTGTGACGTGGGGTTTTATTGTTGCTGGGCTCTGCACAATGGACTGCTATTACCCACTCGTCTTAGTCTATGGGGATCGCTAGTTATCTCCCGGTGACTTAACTTAATACATTTATTTGTTTAGCTCGGTCTATGTTTAGGCTGGGGTACAGAGATAGATAGAAAGATGGTAAAAGATCACTGTCACACTAGCTTTCACACAGCTATGAAACATAAGTAGTCCAGCCACTTGATAACAGTAAATATCACACATTTATGTCCTCTACTCTATACACAATCTTCGAAGTACGAAACTAACTTAAAAGTTCAAATGTCAATGCGAATGGTTCGCTCGCTAATAGGTCTAGGCAGCTACTTTCTCATCATAGGGCACTGGATACTTTCTGCTCTAATGGTCAGAGTTCTTGAAGAGTGGACTATTGTGGTCCGTTGTTAGTTTTAGTGCACTGTTTCGAGGGGGACTTAACTGTGTTATTGAAGCGCTGTGCTGCAGTTGCTTCTGTGACAAGCTGTGTTGTCATGGAGTTTTCTCCCTGTGGCTAGGCGGGTGGGTTATCTTCGCGCAGTGCTTTCGATGCCTCGGCAGCCAACGTTGTAACTATAGATTATAGTCACACGACACCGAAGCGTATAGGCGACTACTGGTCACATTATTCTGACACCAGCGAACCAGTTGATGGTAAGGGGAAAATAATATGGTCACACATTGGCCAATCCGGGATTCGAACAAGGTACCTTTTGGTTACTAGTAAGACGCTCTACCAACTGAGCTACCCGGCCCCTTAACCAACGACTTCAGCGACGACTTGTTTTTGTTGTTTGCCTAGTTGGGCTCACGATACAATGCCTGCTCGTCTTTTTGACAATGTCAGGCCGTGGCTAACTCGATTGAATTCGAATTTCAACAAGTCCTGCTTCCTTTGATTTTTGTGTGTGCCGTATACTCTTTTTTCCTTCTACCCCTGAAATGGTTAAATAATATATTCCAAATACTTAAGACTCGATATATTCTACTAGGCTGCTCTTGCAACTGCAAAAAGGCATTTACATGCTTCTAGTGTTCATCTCCTAAAATAAAATCCCTGCTTTGATGTATGCTTGTTTCTGTTTGTGTGACTTTTTGTTTACTATAAACTAGAAAATGTATGTATTTGATGTTTTAATGTTGTATATGTACGTATTGTGATTTATTTTTAAAAAAAGAAAAAAAAAGTCCTGCTTCCTAAGTCTGCTCAGGAGAGAGATTTCTGCTAGAGTGTAACTGTGTACTCTAGGCAGTTTGAATGTAGATTGGCCCTTCTACCTCTCTGCTTGAAAGCCAGAACTGGTTCTACCTAAGCTAACTGTGTTCCGATTGGCTGGAAAATCGGAGCTCTATCGTAGGCTGCGATGATGTCATTGCCTACTGTGCTATCGTCACGCTATACAACTGTGTTACACTGACTAAACAAGGCAAAGCTTCGGGCGGTGTTTAAATTTCGGCTCTTGTTACAGCGGTCACCCATCCAAGTGCTAACGGCACTGGACGGTGCTTAACTTGCGACACAGTAGCGAGTGCTCCAATGACTGCGCTATCCGACACCCCTGTAATGCAATAACAATGCCAATTTTAGGATAATCTCGGTTTCGTCGTAAGTAAACAAAGCTTTTCTTTCATGCAGTTGTGGCCTTTTAATATAATTACTCTAGTCTCTTTACTCCATAGCGAGTCAGATGCCCAAACTCCAGAAGGATCTATTGCCAAGTGCTAGGCCGAAGAAACTCACACTCACGATCAGGCACGGTGGTAACAGCAACAGCTCTGGAGACTAGATCGCTGACTTAGATGACCATAGTAGGATCTCCCTGCCAATACACCCCACGTTTGTGTGATAGATGTGTGTTTGCTGTGTGTGTGAGAGAGTGTGTGCAACATGTCAGCGTGTGTGGTTTGGAACAGATCGCCGCGCTTTGAGCCTGTTTGGTGATTTGGGGGTTTAGCACGTATACAGCATGCATTTTAAAAATTAATATTATTGTTGTTGTTGTTGTTATTGTCGTCGTCATCATCATCATCATCATCATCATCATCATCATCATCATCATTATCATCATCATCATCATCCAAAGAGCTGCTCAAGGCGCTGGCAAATACAGGATCTAACGAGCCTCCCGAGGCGCATATTTACTGCCATAGATGCATCGTCTGACGCTCGGACAACTGAGAATAATCCTAAGCAACAGGACGTGAGAGAGCACAGACCTAACGCTTGCTGGGTGCATTGGTGCAGCTGTAATAGGACATGAGCGTCAGGATCTTTAAAGGTCAGCGCGATGCAATGCGCGCGTGCACAGACTCGTCATCGGTTTGTATACTCTCATCTATAGTAAGCTTCATACACATTGTGATGGAAGTTTCTCAAAATTCTATACCGGTGTAACAGGCCGGAATATACCCCTGGCTACTTTATACCGTGGGTATAATGTAGCCTAGGCGGGTTTAACCCCCCTGGGTATAAATCAGCCTAGGCCAGGTCATACCCCTCGCGCCCGGAATATACCCCCACCTAAAGAGATTTCACTCATGGGTTTGTTGTACATGACCGTTTGCGTGACCAACTCTCAGGTAACAGCCTTTTGCTTGCGTGTAAAAAAAAAAAAGAAAAAAAGAAAGTGAACTCAGCTAACAGCCTTTATCTTGCGTGTAAAATTTTTTTTAAAAAACTCCAAACCCTAACCCTTACCCTAACCCTATCTATCTATCTATCTATCTATCTATCTATC
This sequence comes from Oncomelania hupensis, assembly GCA_036898135.1. Classification (NCBI taxonomy): domain Eukaryota; kingdom Metazoa; phylum Mollusca; class Gastropoda; order Littorinimorpha; family Pomatiopsidae; genus Oncomelania; species Oncomelania hupensis. The sequence goes on from CM072519.1 coordinate 65,337,981, forward strand.
TATCTATCTATCTATCTATCTATCTATCTATCTATCTATCTATCTATCTATCTATCTATCTATCTATCTATCTATCTATCTATCTATCTATCTATCTATCTATCTATCTATCTATCTATCTATCTATCTACCCCTTGGGGTCATGAGCAATCTTGCCACTGTAGATTGTTCTAACCTATAAAGGGAAAAGTGAAAGCCCCAGTTGAAAACCTGTCTTTCCTTTGTAGGCAAGACAGATTCACTGCGGCAACAGTACCCCCGTTGGAGTGCCGGGGGTTTCAGTATAAATAGTATCCCCACTTTCAGGAAATTTAGTGCTTTAAATTCCCACTGTCGCTGTCTTCCTCATTTACTCTTTCCCATTCCTGCTCTGTCCTATCACTCTGCTATACTATCTTCTTCTTCGCTAGATCAATGACCTACCTTTTTTCTTGAAAACTCTTCCTGGACAAGACTCCTTGTTTGTGTATGAGGTCTGTTGGATCAGCTTGGGAGTGTTGGACGCTTTCTGCCGGGTGGTCACTAGGGCTTCCTATGATTGTATTATTTAGCACTATAGGCATTTTATATGTATGTGTTTTGTTGATGATTTATAATGATGTTTGTATTCTATTTTGTTTTTGTAACCGGGGGTTCGAGTAGTTGGGGTAAAGCCTCAGCCGTCCCCTGCGTGGGATGTCTTTATTGTAAAGTGACTGGCCGGTGGAGGGCATTCAATTTTCCCACTAGGGTTGTTTCGGCAGATCTTTTATGCGGATTGGGGGTTGTCCGGTCCTGATTTGGCTCGGAAGAGTCCGCTGGACCTAAAGCAACAATCAATCAATCAATCAATCAATCTATCTATCTATCTATCTATCTATCTATCTATCTATCTATCTATCTATCTATCTATCTATCTATCTATCTATCTATCTATCTATCCGTCTGTCTGTCTATCTATCTATCTGAGTGCATCAGAACAATTACAACACATAAATTAAAGAATAACGTGAAGGATAAGGTCTTCCGTAGTGGGGGGGGGGGGGGTTATAATAGGCATGAGAGGGTTAAACGAGCCTAGGCCAGATAATACCCAGGGGTATAGTCTGGGCTAGGCCAGTTTATACCCTGGGTATACTTGAGGCGGAGTATAATCTGGCCTGCTACACCGGGTCGTATTTTCTCTTGGAATGGTGGTGTGAATTCTATTCTCGAAGAGAGGACGTTGACATCTCTAAGATATCCTGACATAAGGCCACGGTGCGGGTTAACTAGTGTGCCACAATGTGAAAAGCTTTTAGCTGGAATAATTGCTACTGCTAATGACTAAAATGAGACACCGCCAACACAATCACTGGAAGTATCCGTCTTCGGCGTAAAGGTTAAACCCACTCAAAACAAATCCACACCCAAAACGCAACTGTTGGTGATGACGTTGTCTTGGCATCATCAGCTGTCAAACGTCATCGGGCTGCCCGAGCGTCACGTGAATTCCGTCAGTGAAGGATTTAGCGTGATTGGATATTGACGTGAGCTCATTAACATAAAGGACCTGAAAGTGAGAGAGGGCTTTTAACTTAATCATTGTGATTGGTGGCTGTGACAGGAAACAGTTCTTCCGGCGTTTCACTTTATCGGCATATTTCTCAGACTTCCTGGAACCGCTATCACGAGGTTTTCTGGTCGGAGTGAATTCGGAGACGGCAACGGCGACTGCGCCATGTTAGTAACTGCGAGCTTTTTGACAGCTTGACCGCTTTATTTGTATAATTGATAGCTAAGGGTATTGCTATGCTCTGCATGCTAGAATGGACCTGAGAAAGCAATAATTATGCAGCTAGCGTTATAAATATTGTCAGGAATCGCTACAGCAATGTGCAAGACTCTATAATCAATAGGTATCGTATGGCATCACAAGGCACATCGGTAACACACACACACACACACACACACACACACACACACATATATATATACATACACACAAACATACACATGCACCCACAAATACTCCCACATACACATTTTTGCACACACACACACACACACACTCTCACTCTCTATCTCACACACACAAATACACGCACACATACAAACACACATTCTCTCTCTCTCTCTCTCTCTCTTATCCAATCGGTACCCCTCCCCCTCCCCCGTCTCCTCCTTCTTTACTCTTCCTCCCTCACCCCACACCTTCTGCATCAATAATAATATAAGTCCTCGGTGTGGCATTGGCTAGCGGACACTGAAAGAATAACCATGATAATGACAGATCTGAAACGGACAACACATCTTATCTTCTCTCTTTCTTCTTGAATTCTCTCTTTTGTGTCCCTCTTCCTTTTCTTATCTCCCTCCACCCCCCCCCCCTACACACCCACGTATACCGGTCTCCCCTCTCTCTTCTCCCCATTGCTCACGACCAGCCCCACTTACTGGTCCCTCCTTCTCCAAGTTTATCAATAAGATGTCGTGTGTGACGGAGTGGAATGGCTGGACACTGGAAGTCTGAGTGCATGGCTATGATGATGAGGAGCCGATACGCATTGCCTGCGAGGAGAAGTGAGAAAGACCATACGGGAGATAATCGCGCTGGATTGCAGGCTGTTCGGGGACCTCTGGCGCCTGCCGACGTCTTCTTGCATACCAATAGGGCGAGAGGCCAACTTAAGAAGGGACAATTAACTAGTGAACGGTGCTTGGCCTTCCCCTTAAATTTGACAGGCAGAATGAAGGATCTGTCCGCTTGCAAAGAGGGAGGGGGGAGTGGAAGGGGGTGGAATGGAGAGGAGGAGGGGAGGGTTATATAGGGTGGCCTGGTAGTTCAGTGGATAGTAAGCTGGTTTTCTATGCCGAAGGTCGCGGGTTCGAATCCCGCGTGGGACGAACTTACCTCACTTAGGTACGGGACTTTTTCAGGACACCGAGGGTTTTCTCCGGGTACTTCGGTTTCCTCCCTCCATTCAATAATGGTATTGAATGCAGTCCACCTAAGCATTTCAAAACTACAAATTGAGTTCTACTATTATTATTATTATTATTATTATTATTATTATTATTATTATTATTATTATTATTATTATTATTATTATTATTATTATTATTATTATTATTATTATTATTATTATATGGTATTGATAGTGTTTTCCAGGAGTACGTTTAAGAGAGAGAGCGAGAGAGAGAGAGACAGACAGACAGACAGAAAAAGAGGGACAGACAGAGAGATACAGACAGACTTGAGAGGTCTACTGCCTGCTTAAACTTTACAAGCAGAGAGAGGTCTACTGCCTGCTTAAACTTTACAAGCAAAGAGAGGTCTACTGCCTGCTTACATTGGACAAGCAGGATGAGAAGTCTACTGCCTGCTTATACTTGACAAGTAGAGAGAGATCTACTGCTTGCTAACATTGGACAAGCAGGATGAGAAGTCTACTGCCTGCTTATACTTGACAAGTAGAGAGAGGTCTACTGCATCCTAACATTGGACAAGTAGGATGAGAGGTCTACTGCCTGCTTATACTTGACAAGTAGAGAGAGGTCTACTGCTTGCTAACATTGGACAAGCAGGATGAGAAGTCTACTGCCTGCTTATACTTGACAAGTAGAGAGAGGTCTACTGCTTGCTAACATTGGACAAGCAGGATGAGAAGTCTACTGCCTGCTTATTCTTGACAAGTAGAGAGAGGTCTACTGCTTGCTAACATTGGGCAAGCAGGATGAGAAGTCTACTGCCTGCTTATACTTGACAAGTAGAGAGAGGTCTACTGCTTGCTAACATTGGACAAGCAGGATGAGAAGTCTACTGCCTGCTTATACTTGACAAGTAGAGAGAAGTCTACTGCTTGCTAACATTGGACAAGCAGGATGAGAAGTCTACTGCCTGCTTATACTTGACAAACAGAATGAGAGGGCTACTGCCTGCTTAATATTCTTGACAAGCAAGAGGAGAGATCTACTGCCTGCTTTGGAGTAGGGAGGGTGCTATGAAACTGTGGTAACAAACGCACTCGACTCCAAACATACGTTTATGGGAGTCCAACGTTAACGAGGTTTAAAGAATTGCTGTCCGCCATAATTGTAGAGTCGCCCTTAAGATAAGGGAAAGGTAGGCATTCCCGTACGTATCCTTTCCGTCTTTGAGGGGAAAGGCGTTTGGGACCTTCCTTTTCTTTAAGCCAGCTTATTGAGGGCGGTGCCTATATCCTTCCCCGGTTCTACACAGATCCAGGTACTCACTCATTCACAGCTAAGTGCACTGCGCGCGTGTGTACAGGTCCTATCCTATCCTATCCTATCCTGTCCCATAACCCGAAGGTCGTAGGGGCACCACAGATGATCGCTTAACCAGCATACTCCATCTTTCTCTGTCCTCAGCAGCCCTCATGGCTTCGCTCAGTGTCAAACCAGTCCATTCTCGAATGTTGTCCTCCCACCTCTTTTTCGGTCTCCCCCTTCTTCTACCTCCTTGCACTGTGCCTTGCAGAATGGTCTTTGCAAGGCCTGATGATCTGGTGACGTGGCCATACCATCGGAGTTTCCGTTTCTTCACCACTGTGAGCAGGTCATCGTGTTGTCCAATGGCTTGTGTGATGGTCTGTCGGACTTCAACGTTGGTGATGTGTTGGGTATAGGAAATGCACAGAAGTCTTCTGTAGCACCTCATCTCCATGCTTTGTATTCTTCGTTGGAGATCTGCTGTGAGGGTCCATGCTTCGCAAGCATATAGGAAGATGGAGATGACCAGAGATCGCAGCAGTCTTACTTTGGAATGTAGACTGATGGTTCTGTCTTTCCAAATGGGCTTCAACCTTGTCAGGGCAGCAGTTGTTTGTGCGATCCTGGAGAGGACTTCCTGTCGAGACCCATTGTCTGACACAATGGCTCCTAAATATTTGAAGCTGTGCACTGTGTTGAGGGATTGGCCTTGTACTTTGATGTCCGTGTTGATGCCATTGGTGTTGTTGGTCATCATTTTGGTCTTCTCTGCACTTATTTCCATTCCATAAGCTCTGGAGGTGGTGTCAAGCCTCTGTACAAGCTGTTCAAGTTCTTGTTCCTCTCCAGCCAATCCATCAATATCATCCGCAAAACGAAGATTGGAGATTGCTCTGCCCCCTATGCTGACTGTGCCTTCGTGATCTGCAAGAGCATCTGACATGATGCGCTCTAGGAAGATGTTGAAGAGTGTTGGAGAGAGTAGGCATCCTTGACGCACACCGATTGTTGTTCTGAACCAGTTCCCGATGACGCTGTTATGGAGGACTGCACTGGTAGCCTTGTCATACAGGCTTTTGATGACTTCTATGATTTTAGGGCTGATGTTGTACACTTTCATGGTTGCCCATAGAGCTGCATGCCAGACTCGGTCAAATGCCTTCTTGAAGTCTATGAACACATGATATAGATGTTGTTGGTGCTGTAGGTATTTCTCACAGATTATTCTGAGGTTGAAAATCTGTTCAGTGGTACTTCGCCCTGCCATGAATCCTGCTTGTTCTTCAGCTATGATTTGTTCAGCTTGTGGTTTCAACCTGTTGAGTATTATTTTCAGGAGGACCTTGCTGGGATGGCTGATGAGGCTGATGGTGCGGTAATTTTCACACTCCTGAAGGTTACCTTTTTTAGGAAGAGTGATGACAAGCGACTGGGTCCATGGTGTAGGCCATTCCCCACTCTGCCAGATCTTGTTACAGATAGTGGTGAGAGCATCAGTCATCGCTTCTCCTCCTGCTTGTAGCAGTTCCGCTGGTATGTTGTCCACTCCCGCTGACTTCCCTTTCTTCAGCGATTGCACTGCTGCCTCAACTTCTTCCCGGAGAATTGGGAGGATTTCTTCTTCTTCTCTGCTCTCGGGACATGCTAGAACTGATGGGTCTCCATTTGGTGTATGGTTGTAAAGGTCAGAGCAGTACTCTGTCCATCTGTCCAAGACTTCTTGTTCTTCTGTAAGGCAAATGCCAGACTTGCTTTGGATAGTGGAGACTTTGGGCTGTTTAACACTTGTCAGCCGCTTCACAGTCTGGTAGGCCTTCTTGCTGTTGTTCTTGTTCAGATTGTTCTCTATTTCCTGGCATTGATCTTCTATCCAGTTCTCCTTTGCTGTGCGCATGCCTTTTCGGATGTCATTGTTGATTTTTCGGTAGACATCAGCTCCCTGTGAGGTGTTCTTTTTCTTTTTTAACTCTCTTCGTTTATCACACAGATCCAAAAGTTCAGGTGTGATCCACGGCTTCTTCTTTGGTCGGTGCTTGCCAAGGATCTCAGTGGCGGCATCTGTTACAGCTGAGTTGAAGGTATTGGTCATGGTGTTGACATCTACTTCGCCTGCCCCCAAAATAAGCAGTGGTGCAAATTTCCCTCCAATTGTGGCCTGAAATATTTTTGCCACCTCCGGGTCTTGCAGTTTGTCCAGGTCGAACTTCAGCCTAGTGCACTTTGCTGTATTTACTCTCTTCAAATGGAGCCGGAAAGACATCATCACGAGATCGTGGTCACTTCCAATGTCTGCTCCTGGAAAAGTGCGTGTCCTGCCAATGTTGATGCTTGATCTGAAGCGTTTCTTGACCATGATGTAGTCGATCTGGTTGTGATGTTCCCCGCCGGGACTGTGCCATGTCCATCGTCTGGATTTTTTGTGGAGACCAAGCGTGTTTGCCAGTACCAGATTGTTGTATCTGGCAAACTCCAATAGCCTCAGACCCCTGTCATTTGTCTCGTTGTTGCAGTGGGGTCCGCATGTGTCTCCCCAGTTGCGGTGCGCATCTTGGCCAACCTTGGCATTCCAGTCGCCTTGCACTATGACTATGTCCTTCTTCGGCACTTGGTCAAGGACCGCCTGTATATTTTCATAAAAATCCTCCACTTCGCTGTCTTCATAGTCTGATGTTGGGGCATAGGCCTGGATGATGGTAATGTTGAAAGGGGTTGCTCTCAGACGGATGGTAATGAGTCTACTGGAGACTGGGCGGCAACCCATGACAGTGGCTAGAATGTTCTTGTGGACCAAGAATCCAACGCCGTGTTCGTGCCTGTCATCTCTACCGCTGAAATAGAGCTTGTGGCCTTTGTCAGTCGTTGTTTCACCTAGGCCTTTCCAGCGCAGTTCGCTGATACCTAGAACGTTCCATCGATAGTGGTCCAGCTCGTGGGCCAGTTCTTCTAATTTTCCTTCCGCAGTTAGGGTCCTGACGTTCCAGGTTCCTATGACGATGTTGTTTCTCGTGCGGATCTTGCTATATTGTCCATCATATACCATATATTGTGTACAGGTAACGAGGTCAAATCGATGGTTAGAAATGTAGCTAGATGTGTATGGGTGTTAGCTGGTAACTCTTTGCTCTTGTATTTGTTTTATCGTTTTAATCTTCTGATCCTTTTATTGTGATTTGCTGTGAACTTGTCCACGATGGCCTATGTGTGCTTTTGTGTGTGGTGCTGCAGCGTTGACCAAATGCATTCCTTGTGTATTATTATTCACTTGGCAATAAAATATCTTGTATCTTGTATATTGTTTCTTCTTCTTCTTCTTCTTCTTCTTCTTCTTCTTCTTCTTCTTCTTCTTCTTCTTCTTCTTCTTCTTCTTCTTCTTCTTCTTCTTCTTCTTCTTCTTCTTCTTCTTCTTCTTCCTCTTTTGATGATGTAAGACCTTCGCAAACTAGCCAAGATTGGCTCCAGCAAAGCTCTACTCAAGACCCAGATCCAGATCAAGAATGAGTATGATGATGATGATGATGATGATGACGATCAATGATGATGATAATAATAATGATGATGCAGTTTGCAGATGATGCTGATAATAATAATAATAATAATAATAATAATAATAATAATAATAATAATAATAATAATAATAATAATAATAATAATAACAACATTATGATGATGATGATGATGATGATGATGATGATGATGATGATGATGATGATGATGATGATGATGATGATGATGATGATGATGATGATGATGATGATGATGACTTAATAATAATTCAATGATAGTGAAGGTGATGGTGAAGATGATGCTGACGGCGACGAAAGAACAAACCAGTAAGCGGCTTTCCAATAATATATATATATTTTTAAAATTAAATGCTTACACTATATCTTTCTTCTCTTCCTCTTCCTCCTCTTCTTTCTCCCTTCTCCCTCTCCCCCTCCTCCTCCTTCTATCAGCCAGTCATTTTCGAGATGAACATGTCACATGAGAACACGACACACCATTGCCAAGTTGGCGGCCGTGTTTCACAGAAGGGTGATCGCTTTACATGAGCCCGTGCAAGCTTCAATGCTCAGCCCTTCTCTGTGGCCTAGAGTGTCTTACGCTTAGCCATCTAGTTCCGCTAAAACTACGATAATCTCAGGGCTAGGCCGTCAAAAGTAGGATCACCATGAGCTATGCTAAAAGGTGTAGTTTTTCTCTAGATGTAGACCTTTTGGCCAGATTTGACAAGATGTCACGATGAGGGAAACCATGGTACTAGAATGGAGTAGACCTCAGACTCATCAACGTCTTCGTCGTAATGCTAATGATAATCATAGCAGCAGCATTCGTCGTCGTTGCCATCCATCATCATCATCATCATCATCATCATCATCATCATCATCATCATCATCATCATCATCGTCGTCGTCGTCGTCGTCATCATCATCATCATCGTCGTTATCATCATCATCATCATCATCGGATTGTTGGACCATTTGGTCATTTCAATGCCCTACCCCTCCACCTCCTCCTTCTCATCTTCCTCCTCCTCATCATCCTTATCATCTTCATTATCATCATCATCGTCGTCGTTTTAATGATTGTCATCGTTGTGTTCGCCGTTGTTATCATTCTCATCGTCAAGCAACATCATCGTCGTTATCGGCAAGGATAGCTCAGTCGTCTGAGCGCACGACTTGTGTACGTGTGTTTCGGGCGACGTGGGTTCGAATCCTGACTTCAGCAAACTATTTTGTGATCGCTGGATATTATTGCCCAGCGCTTTGAGAAGCTCTCTGAGCTTGTAAGTGCGTTATATAAAAGTAATCTCTTTTTTTTTTTTTTAAGTCTCATCTTCAACAACATTTTTGACGTCAGAACCTCAGCCAGGTTTACTATGCTGAAAATCCACATTCTCATCTTAAAAATAACAACAACAAAAATTTAAAAATAGAAGAAGACTTTTACAGTGGTAGTTAGAAACTTGCAACAGAAATATACGGTGACGTTCAGAAGTACAAAACAGCAATTATTATATTGTTGCGACTGTGATACCCAAGATTCAGCTATTACAGATTGGGGCCAGGGCCTTTCAGCGTGGCTACTAGGCATAATGCGGATCAAATGATGTGGAGTCCGCTGGTATTTTGCCAATGGCTAGTGAAGAAAACAGTTAAGGGTTTGAACTAGAGGGTGTAACGGAGGTGCATGTTTCACCGGCTTAGCGGCGGGTGCCAGCCTCGACGACCTCCCAAAGATCACCCGGATCTAGCCTGATCAGCCAGACCTCTCGGACGATTTCTTCACAGCGCGGCGGCCAGATACAGCTATTGGCAAGATGTGACCTGTGTGGAGTCAGAGACAGCTAGCTACAAAGGCTCAAGTACCAGCTGTATGTAAATGGCGATAGGTTTTCTTCTTCTGTTGTTTTTTTTTTCTTCTTGCAGGATCAGGCGAAAAAGAATGAGGAAAAAAGACGAGGAGAAGATTGAGGAGAAGGATGACGAGGAGCTGGAGGAGGAGGAAGAAAAAGTTGCAGAAGAAGAAGAAGAAATAGTAGTAGTAGTAGTAGTAGTAGTAGTAGTAGTAGTAGTAGTAGTAGTAGTAGTAGTAGTAGTAGTAGTAGTAGTAGTAGTAGTAGTAGTAGTAGTAGAAGAAGAAGAAGAAATAAGAAGAACAGTATTTTATCATTATTATTTTTTATGTCTATAATGTATGTGTACAGATATTAAATGAAATAAATTAAACAAGAAGAAAAAGAACAAAAAATTAATAATAAAAAGAGTAACACCAACAACACCACCACCACCAGTAACAGCAACAACAACAACAACATTTCTCAATTTAAAAAAATGAGGTGTCATTACACAATACACACAAAAAAGGAACGTATTACAAAAGGAGATTTAGGTTCGCGTGAGCAAAGGGGTAGGGGGGGTAGGAGGGGGTTGGGGTGGTTGAGAGAGGCGAGAGAGGGAGCACACACACACATACACACACACGCACACTATATCGCTTCCTCTGAGCCTGTCAGTCTCCCACTCGTTACAAGCGATTGTGGTGATCTTTGAACTCCCGCTATACAATCGCTGCTTGTCGGGTGAAGCCGACTCCAGCCCCGTGCCAGTGAAACCGGAGTCTTCAAAGACAGCTTGGAGATCTGTGAAGCCCTGCAAAGGGAACAGCGGCTTGGCTCAGTCGGCAGAGTGCTCCTAATGCCTTCCTATTTCACCTCCTAGTCCCTAATACCTTCCCTTCCTTGTTTCTACCCTCTTATACCTGTTACCTGACCTGCCATTCTTCCTTCCACATTCTTCTATCCTATCCTATCCTATCCTATCCTATCCCGTAGCTCGGAGGTCGTAGGGGCACTACAGATGATCGTTTAACCAGCGTACTCCATCTTTCCCTGTTCTCAGAAATCCTGATTGTTTTGCTCAGTGTCAAACCAGTCCATTCTCGAATGTTGTCCTCCCACCTCTTTTACGGTCTCCCTCTTCTTCTATTTCCTTGCACCGTGCCTTGCAGGATGGTCTTTGCAAGACCTGATGATCTGGTGACGTGGCCATACTATCGGAGTTTCCGTTATTTCACCACTGTGAGCATGAGCATGCCATCGTGTAGTCCAATGGCTTGTGTGATGGTCTGTCGGACTTCGTCGTTGGTGATATGCTGGGTATAGGAAATGCTCTATGTCTTCTGTAGCACCTCACCTTCCACGTTCTATCTTCTTCAAAATAATCTAATGCCCTACCCCCGTGGCTCAGTGGTAGGAGCGTTGGCCTGGCACACCGATGACCCAAGTTCCAATTCCTGTTACTGCCCATCTTAGGTCTGGTGGTTCAGTGTTGATCGAGGTCCGTACCCCCTCTTTTCAAGGATGGTTAGCCCATGTCTGCCATAACGCCAATGGCGGGTGTAGACGTTACACTTCAACGTACATTCGTTCAAAATATTGCTCTCTCTCTCTCTCTCTCTCTCTCTCTCTCTCTCTCTCTCTCTCTCTCTCTCTCTCTCTCTCTATCTCTGTCTGTCTGTCTCTGTCTCTGTCTCTCTTTCTCTCTCTCACTCTCTCTTCTCTCTCTACCCCCTCTCCCCCTCCCCGTCTCTCTCGCTCTCTCACGCCTCTCATATCTCCTCTCCTTCTTCTCTTTCTTTCCCCTGGCCACAACTCCCCCTCCCCCTTTCGTAAAACTTCACTTTCACTTCACTAACCCACCCACCCTCACTACACTCTTCACCCTCCACCCACCCACCCACCCACACACACACACACACACACACACACACACACACCTCCCACCCTTTCCTCCCCACAAAACTCTCCTTTTCTTTTTCTCCTCACCAAAGGGCGCTTGCGGCCAAGGGGCCATTATGTAAGCACACACTTGTGACAGATTATCCGCCCCTTGTCACTGATGTATTGGGACGCTCACGCGCGCACGACGTGTGATAGGGGGAGAAATGACGGGGCCGCGCCACTAATGCAATGATGGCTGTTTGGCAAAGACAGCAGGCCTTCACGGATGCCAGACCTCCAGACGCAGCCTACCCTGGCGCCGACTGGCTGCCCATCATCCCGACATCTTCAGCCTCCTGTTTAGCCCTAGCTGGATTAC
>CM072519.1:65352278-65362278 GCA_036898135.1 Oncomelania hupensis
CCTGATGACATTTTCACCCTTTCGACTACCACATTTACTTCCCTTGACTATGATAATTGCTTTCCATGATGAAAACGCCTGGTCTATGATTTGATTGCTCGATAGCGGCTGTGAACAAGATTATTTTTTTATTACTTACCTCTGAATACAAACATTAACCGCCCGTCCTTACGTAGCTTCTCCTCTGAGTTATTTAATATTATTATATTTTATGTTAAAATGATTAATTGGAGATTATAGTCACACCGCACAGGAGCGTATATGCGACCACTGCTCACATTATTCTGACACCAGCGATTGTGTAGATTAACGTCCCCGGACACAGAGAGCGTATAGGGGATAGTGACACACCAGCGAACCAGTAAGGGAAAATAATATAGTCACAGGTTGGCCAATCCGGGATTCTGTAACACTCTGTGTTGGTTTTTATCAGTAGTTGAATCAGCCCCAATGCTTGAATCCTCCTGATAAGTGTAACTCGAATTCGTTTATCCACGCAACCTGTTCACTCAGCAACAAGGCAGGAGTCGTCGTATGAAGTTTTCCAACTTTATTCAGCGTACATCATCAACTGCACACAATCGTTTTTCACTTTCTCTTTTTCTTTTTCAATTCTCAACTTTCAACTCTCTCTCTCTTCTCAACACAGTGCATCAATTATATAGTGTGTTTTTTTTCTAGACTCCAGATAACGTCAGAATATTCCCGAGTGACGCGTTACAACTAAACTAAACTTCGTCATCACTGTCTTACGTCATACAATTTTCTTCATCATAAAAGAATCTCTCAGCTTCCAGTCCATCTATCTAGATCCTTCGATCGATGGTAAACAAGCAAACCTAGAAAAATTCTCCAATAATATCGACCAACGAAAATTACCAACATTATACAAAGCTTCTTCCAACTACAACGCAAAATCAAATCAAAGGTAAATACACTCTATTATTGCATGCTTTGCAAAACAAAACGATCGGATCTATCGTGCGCGATTCACACATACTATCGTGCACCTTTCAACGTAACAGATCTGAACCATGGACCGTTCGGTTACTAGTAAGCCACTCTACCAACTGAGCTTTCCGGCCCCTTTATATTTTATGTTGATACCCTAAACTATTATAACGACTGCCAAAAACCTTGATTCAAAACCTTGTTAATTAAAAATTACGCTAGTGAATCAACGTTTATTTTATGTAGGCTTAGTTGTACAACCGAGCCCTAGTCTGTGCACGCATGCATTCCATGGCACGGATTTTAAAGACACTAACGCTCATGTCCTAGACGGTTGAGTGCCGGCTACACCAATACACCCAGCAAGCACTAGGTCCTTTTCTTACCATCGCCGGTCGCCCAAGGTTGTGCTCAGTCGTCTGTGCGGTAGACTGTGCGCCCAAAGGTTGCAAATGGGCGAATCGGGCGGCTTGAGTTGGATCCTGTATCTGCCAGCGCCTTGAGCTGCTCTTGAGCTGGAAAAGCGCTATATAAGAACGAATAGAATAAATAGACGAAATAAATAAGCTGTCATACAAAAGCTTTTGTGTGCTCTTTACTTTCTTTCATGTTTTCTTTGCTTGTCTTGTTAATAATAATACTATCCTATCCTATCCTATCCTATCCTATCCTATCCTATCCTCTCCCGTAACTCGAAAGTCGTTGAGGCACCAGCGTTCTCCGTCTTTCTCTGTCCTCAGCAACCCTCATGGCTTCACTCAGTGTCAAGCCAGTCAATTCTCGATTGTTGTCCTCCCACCTCTTTTTCTGTAACCCTCTTCTTGAACCGTGCTTTGCAGGATGGTCTTTGCAAGACTTGATGCTCTGGTGACGTGGCCATACCATCGGAGTTTCCGTTTCTTCACCACTGTGAGCATGTCATCGTGTTGTCCAATGGCTGGTGTGATGGTCTGTCGGACTTCGTCGTTGGTGATGTGCTGGGTATAGGAAAAGCCCAGAAGTCTTCTGTAGCATCTCATCTCCAAGCTTTATATTCTTCATTATAGGTCTGCTGTGAAGGTCCATGTTTCTCAAGCATATAGGAAGATGGAGTTGACAAGGGAGCGCAGCAGCCTTACCTTGGAATGTAGATTGATGGTCCCGTCTTTCCAAAATGGTTTCAATCTTTTCAGGGGCACCAGTTGTTTATGCGATCCTGGAGAGGACATCCTGTCTAGACTCATTGTCTGATACAATAAATGTTTGAAGCTATGAACTGTGTTGATGGATTGGCCTTGGACTTTGATGTCCATGTCGATGCCATTGCTGCCATTCTTTAAAAAAAAAAAAACACAATAAAAACTACGGAGATACGTTCACGGATTTACGTTCACAGATTTCGTGCACTTTTGCTTGATTACAAAATGAGTAGTAGCGGCGTGGGCACTCTACGTAGCAGACAGAGCCTGTCCGAGACTTACGTCGCTTATCCACTGACTACCCCTTGGGGTCATGAGCAATCTTGCCACTGTAGATTGTTCTAACCTATAAAGGGAAAAGTGAATGCCCCAGTTGAAAACCTGTCTTTCCTTTGTAGGCAAGACCGATTCACTGCGGCAACAGTACCCCCGTTGGAGTGCCGGGGTTTCAGTATAAATAGTATCCCCACTTTATGGAAATTTAGTGCTTTAAATTCCCACTGTCGCTGTCTTCCTCATTTACTCTTTCTCATTCCTGCTCTGTCCTCTCACTCTGCTATACTATCTTCTTCTTCGCTGGATCAGTGGCCTACCTTTTTTCTTGAAAACTCTTCCTGGACAAGACTCCTTGTTTGTGTATGAGGTCTGTTGGATCAGCTTGGGAGTGTTGGACGCTTTCTGCTGGGTGGTCACTAGGGCTTCTTATGATGTTATTATTTAGCAATATAGGCATTTTATATGTATATGTTTTGTTGATAATTTATAATAATGTTTGTATTCTATTTTGGTTTTGTAACCGGGGGTTCGAGTAGTTGGGGTAAAGCCTCAGCCGTCCCCTGCGTGAGATGTCTTTATTGTAAAGTGACTGGCCGGTGGAGGGCATTCAATTTTCCCACTAGGGTTGTTTCAGCAGATCTTTTATGCGGATCGGGGGTTGTCCGGTCCTGATTTGGCTCGGAAGAGTCCGCTGGACCTAAAGCAACAATCAATCAATCAATCAATATCCACAGATTCTCTTGGGGAGGGGCGAACGTTAGCCTCGGCTAGTCTCAGCTGCGCAGTATGGCAGGCAAACGTGGCAACGGCGGTGTTACTGGGGAATTGGTGCTGGCGAGCGCTGTCCTTTCTTCAGCCTTAACAGACGATGGTGTCCACACTGCGTAGCTGAGACGCGCCGAGCGTGCGCACCACTCACAAGTTATTGGGGAGGCCAACGTAACCCTTCCCTAACCTCTGCTAAGCGGTGTGTGGACACCACCCACCCATAACTTTCAACGTAAAAGGTAGTACTCGGGGGAGTCTCAGCTATACTGTGTGTTGTGATACCTTGACTGCAATGTCATACAGCGTGGTTGAGACGCAGACGAAGCTAAGACTTAGCTCCCTCTCTCAACTTGAAGATGGTTATGTCTTGTACTACAGTGTGGTCGTGGCTTTTGTGGCTGTTGTAGCGGTGGCGGAGGCGACAGCGAGAGGAGGAAGCTCAAGACCTGCCTCTGGCACATTTCCCCCTGCGCCCCGAGCATGTCTCTGCGACATGGAGTTGTGCGCCATACAAGTGGACATTGGTTTGGATAGGATTGGATTGGATTTCACTTATTACCTCCCTTGCAGAAGTTTTGTCGGGACCCAAGTTAGGGTTAGTTTGTAATAGGTAATGTGTTTAATCCATGCTCCTAGGATACAAACCTTTATCTATTATTCAGATTGATTGGTATCCCGCTGCCATTCTCTCATCTTTTGTCTATGTCTGATCCGTAAGTGTACAAACGGCTGTAAATATTTATACTGTTTTTCTTCCTGGGCCTAACCGGGCATATAAATAGCTGTGAATAGGTTTTTGCTATTCTATTTTCTGTCTTTTTTGTCATTTGTGTACATAGCTGTAAATAGTATATTTTTGTCTTTTTTGTAATTTATATACATAGTTGTAAATAGTCTGTACCTTTACTGTCCCGTCTTTTGGTGTATTGTAGCAAAAGTGATGTTTCATCGAGTGCATGTATTTATATGTAATGACTATGTAAAGCGTGGTGAGTCTGGTCATAGGCTGGAATACCCGCTATATAAAAATCCGTTATTATTATTATTATTATTATCTTAAAAATTCTTAGCATTGTCGATGTCTGTATTGTCTGTGTTACACTCAGTTTGATGTTGGTGTTTTCTATCAGTATCTGATTCAGCCCCGATGCTTGAATTCCTGATAGTTGTGTAACTCAGATTCGTTTATTCACACAGCCCGTCCAAACAGCATACAAGTCACAAAGTCGACGTATGAAGTTTTCCACTTTTATTCAGCACACACCAACAACTGCATACAATTCTCAATTCAACTCAACAACTTTCACAGCAACTCTCCAAGTCACTATCAACAACTTTACTCTCTCAACAGCGACTCGGCTCACGATTAAATAACCTCTCTCTTTTCTGGAACGATTTCGTACATGGTAGAAAATGACGTACTGCCACCAATCGAATAAAAGATCGTCATCACTGACTTACGTCATTCACATTTTCTCTACTTCCGGGAACATTCACGACCTTCGATATCCATCCGGAAATTTCTATCAAGAGTAAACACGCATATCCAGAAGATTCTCAAATAATATCGACTAACGCAAATTATCAACGTTATACAAAGCCTCTCCTAACAACAATGCAAACTCAAATCAAAGGTAAATAAACACCATTATTGAATACTTTGCAAATCGAAACGATTAGATCTATCGTACACGCTTCAGCCATATTATCATTCGCGTTTCAACGTAACATAACCCCCCACTCAAGAAGAAATTTACCCAATTTCTTTCAACAACGTTGAAACGTAATGCACAAACAAAGTTCAGAATTAAAACTTATTTCAGACTGTCTGAACACTATCAACGTTCTCAGTTCATTCACACAGAGTCAATGGTTTTCATCTGCAAATCTTTCTGGATACTGTCAATGTTCACAGATCATTTACCCAGTCAACGTTTTTCATTTTCAAGTCTGTCATTACCAATATTCTTAGTTCGTCCACACAGTCAATGTTCTTTCGTTCGCAAGGAATCGACGCCCTCGTCAGTTGCGGTCGTCATCGGCCCAGGGTCAAAGACGATGATCACGTGGGCTTCCCTGGAATCATTGCGTCCTCCGTTGTCTTTTTCTTCCGTCGGATGTCCGACGCAGTCGACGTTGTCAGCTCCCAGAATGCATTCGCTGGGTCTCACGGTCAGGTTGGCTTCTGCGGGACGGTGGAACAGCTCCCTCAAGGTCTGGGTGTAGACTTCATGTTCGACCAAAGTCGTAGAGCCAGGGACATCGCTGAAGCTATGGGGAAATTCGCCCATAAGGTCCTTGAGCTCCAACTTTTGACCTTCCGTCAAGCCTGGTCCTAGCTTAACGTCATCGATGCCTTCCTTGCTGTGGAAGTCTCCCAGTTCCAACAGTTCCTCGCTATCAAAGCTGTTGTCGATCTCAGCTGCTGTTGCCACATGCACAGTCTCTGATGGCCTTTCCACGTACAGCTTAAGGAGGTTGGCGTGGTATATCTTGGAATGCTGACCGACCTTCACCTTGTAGTCGTTGATTCCCACCACGGTCTCCACTTCGTACGGGCCTTTCCACTGCATCAGCAACTTATTATGATCAGTAGGTAGCAGCACTAGCACTTTGTTGCCAGGTTTAAACTTCCTGCTCACAGCCCTACGATCGTAGTAGTGCTTTCCACAGTCCTGGGACTTCTTCAGGTTTTCTCTGGCTATCTCGAGAGTCTGCTCCAGCTTTTCCCGTAGCTCAAACACGTACTGGTAGCTGTTCTTCACCTCTGGGTTATCTACTTCTTTCGTCCACAGTTCTTTTAGGATGTGCATCGGCCCTCGGATGGTTCTTCCGTACAGCAGCTCGAACGGAGAAAAGCCGGTGGACTCCTGCGGTACTTCTCTGTAGGCGAAAAGTAAGGCGTTGATATAGCGATGCCATTGTCTGGGCTGCTCGCTGCACAGTTTCTTCAGGGTGGACTTCAGCGTAGCATTGAACTTCTCGACAAGCCCGTTGCACATCGGATGGTAGGGTGTCGTAGTCAAATGCCGGATGCTCAGCAGTCTGTTGACCTCCTTCATGCAGTCAGAGACGAACTGCGTCCCGAGGTCTGTCAGAATTTCTTCAGGCACTCCAAGCCTACTGAACATGTCCACCAGTGCCTCTGCTACAGTTTCAGTGTCAATCTTCTTCAGTGGCACTGCTTCTGGGTACCGAGTCGCATAGTCCACTAAAGTCAGTACCCACCGATGACCTTCTTCACTCGGAGGTCTTATTTCGCCGATTAAGTCTAAGGCCACCCTCTTGAAAGGTCGGTCGATCAGAGGCATCCTCTGCATAGGCACTTTCGGGACCCTTCCTCGAGGTATGGTCTTCTGGCAAATGTCACATGATCGGCAGAAACGGCTGACGTCCGCATGAAGTCCTGGCCAGTAGAACACCGCCTGGATTCTGTCCGTCTTCTTGATGCCTAGGTGACCTCCCATGATTGAGTCATGCGCTACTTCCATCACCTTGGCGCCTTAGGGGTAACGGTACCAAGACTTGACGTAGTGGTTTACCTCCGTTGACCCTCGGGTGCTGGAAGATTCGGTACAGGATCTTGGCCTTCACCTCAAAATAGACCGTACCACTGCCTTTGGTCACGTGGTCTTGGCGGTTCCTGTACTTGTTTAAAGTACTATCAGCTTCCTGGAGCTGGATCAGCTTATCTCTGTCCACGATGGCAGCTTTGGAGTTGTCGGCGACCTTCAGTGGCGTAGACGTCTTGTCTCTCTTGGCCTGGGCCCTGGTAGTAACAGCACCGACGATCTCTGGTCGGCAGGGCTGAGCCGGAGTAACCACATTGTCCCGTAGCAGCTCTGTAAGGTCTCCATCGGGAAACGGCAATGGATCCTCCTCCACAACTTCGACGCGTTGGGTTGAGGCAGGACTCCACTCTGGATCGGGGTCGTCGGGTCGTCTCGCGCCGTCGATATTCCCGATCATCAAATCATACAGCGGCTTCTTCAGGCAAACCGCTTCGACTTCGCCTATGTAGAAAGGGGTGTTGACATGAATTTTTGCAACTGGCGCTTTCACACATTTGCTGTCGGCCATGAGTGTCCATTTAGAATCGCCAGTGAATTGTTCTTTAGCGATTAGGTCTTCTCTGACGATGACCCCACTGCAGCCAGAGTCTCTTAAAACAGTCACTTCATGATTTCCGACGCGTCCCTTGGAAACAGGCATGTTCTGGACGGTCACAGCTGCGCTGGCGACGACGGGGATGGATTTTCCGTTGGCAAGGAGAAGTTGGCCATCGGTCATGCACTCTTGCACGTCCGCAGGAGTAGCTGTGCGCTTGGTCTCACTCGGAAGAATGACGCTCCCGCCGCACACTTGATGGTCAGATCTACTGGTTTGCCGTTGATTGGAGAACCGCCTCTGCCGGTTGCCCGCCGCTGAATTGTCCGTACTGCTCCGCTGTCCGCTACTTTTGTTTTGAGGACAGTTAGCCGCCCTGTGGTCTGTAGCGTTGCAGGTGAAACAGCCTCTTGAATGCCCTTCCCTGGGAGGAGGCGTGGAGTCTGTCTGTCTCTGGCTCGTCTGGCTTCCCTGGATCTGGTTCACATGGTTTCCAGTCTTCTGAAAATGTTTCGTCGCGCTGGGTGGCCCCAGGGTTTTCCCATGAGCGATAAGATATCTTTCAGCAGCCTCAGTCACATCTTTAAGCGTCTGCAGCTTTTGTTCTTCTAAGTGGGTCGCTAGGTCCTTGTGACAGGCATTGAGAAATTGTTCCTTCACGATCAGGTCATGGAGACTGTCGTAAGACTTCGTTTCGCCTGATAACTCCACCCACTTGTGTAGATATGACGACAGGCGCTCCACAAACTGCTTTGGCGTCTCGCCTGACTTAGGCCGGCATTCACGGAAGCGTTTACGGTAGCCCTTCTCTGTAAAGTTATAGCACTGCAATAGGGCCTCTTTCAAGACGTCGTAGTCTTTAGCGTCATCGTCCGACAATCTGGTGTAGACGTCGAGTGCTTCTCCCGTCAGAAGTGCACTTAGTCGAATCGCCCAGTCTTGAGGTTGCCAGTTAGAGCTTTTGGCAAACCTTTCAAATCTCGCCAAATAACTGTCGATCTGGTCCTTCCCGTCGACGAACGCTGGCAATTTTGGAGCTTTGTTGTCACTGATAATTTGTGGCGCATTCTGCTGGTGCTGGATGCGCGTCATTTCTAGCTGGAACTCAAGACGCTTCAGCTCGAATTCTCTGTCTTTTTCTTGCCGCCGCTCTTCTAATTCTCTTTCTTCACGTCGTCGCTCATCTTCTCTTTCTTCACGCTGACGTTGTTCTTCTCTTTCTTGTATTCTCTCCTGAGACTTGACGTACTCCGTCAGCTGTTTGCCTTTTAGATTCAGTTGCATCCCTTTCTGCCAGAAGTCAGCCATCTTGATGCTTCTGGAAAGTTCTTTTCTGGAAAGTTCTTTTTCTAGAAAGTTCTTGACTGTAGAGTTCTTTTTTTCTGGAAAGTTCTTGACTGTGCTGTACCTTTCTAGACTGTTCTAGAACAGCACGCTTTCTGCAGTAGCGCTGATGCTTGCCACTAGTCGCTTTCGCTGACGCAGGCCCCGCTGTCCTCGTCGTATGCGACGCTGCACCACGCTGGTGTTGATGTACACGCTCCTGTGCTGAAGTAGACGCGACGTCCGCTCGACGCTCGCTGTAACACTGGCGATGTAGCTCCGAGACTGTCCCTCGACGTAGTCTTACGGTAGCCACGTAGTCCCGATCTGTTGTTCGCTCACGAAGCAACTCTTCAGCGACTACACGC
Source organism: Oncomelania hupensis (assembly GCA_036898135.1). NCBI lineage: Eukaryota > Metazoa > Mollusca > Gastropoda > Littorinimorpha > Pomatiopsidae > Oncomelania > Oncomelania hupensis. The sequence continues at coordinate 65,361,250 of CM072519.1, forward strand.
CCTTGCAGTCAACCCGAATCTATCGGTGATGTAGTCCCAGTATGTTGGCCCCTCTCGACGCAACTCGTTGGCGGCTACCCTCGATGACTGCCTCTCGTAACGTTGACTCGCTTGTTGTAGCAGTTGAACCCTTGGCTATGGCGTGAATCGCGGCTTGACCCCCAAAATGTTACACTCAGTTTGATGTTGGTGTTTTCTATCAGTATCTGATTCAGCCCCGATGCTTGAATTCCTGATAGTTGTGTAACTCAGATTCGTTTATTCACACAGCCCGTCCAAACAGCATACAAGTCACAAAGTCGACGTATGAAGTTTTCCACTTTTATTCAGCACACACCAACAACTGCATACAATTCTCAATTCAACTCAACAACTTTCACAGCAACTCTCCAAGTCACTATCAACAACTTTACTCTCTCAACAGCGACTCGGCTCACGATTAAATAACCTCTCTCTTTTCTGGAACGATTTCGTACATGGTAGAAAATGACGTACTGCCACCAATCGAATAAAAGATCGTCATCACTGACTTACGTCATTCACATTTTCTCTACTTCCGGGAACATTCACGACCTTCGATATCCATCCGGAAATTTCTATCAAGAGTAAACACGCATATCCAGAAGATTCTCAAATAATATCGACTAACGCAAATTATCAACGTTATACAAAGCCTCTCCTAACAACAATGCAAACTCAAATCAAAGGTAAATAAACACCATTATTGAATACTTTGCAAATCGAAACGATTAGATCTATCGTACACGCTTCAGCCATATTATCATTCGCGTTTCAACGTAACAGTCTGTAAGTCCTTAAATTCTTAAGGGGTCTGTGGGGTGTGGTTGAGCGTGTGACTGTTTTACTAACATCGGGGCAATGTCCTTGTGCAATGTATGTTGTCACTTGGCTGAATACATTCTGAATCTGAATCTGAATCTGATGCTCGATAATCTGGAAATTGAGAGCTCGAGGTCCGGCTTGCTTTGGTCGTCTGAGTGCACCAAGTTTGTGGTGCAGACTTTCAAA
>CM072519.1:65367278-65402278 GCA_036898135.1 Oncomelania hupensis
CCTCGTTTTTATTTAGAGAGCCTGGTCGCAGCCAGAAACCGGCGGCCTGCAATTACTCCGTCATACATGTTTCATGTTCATCTTAGTGCCTGCCTGCGTATTGTTTTTCGCGGATACAAGGGAAGGGCGGAAAACTGATCATATCACCTGATTGGTTAGTTGTTGGTTTTGGGCAAAGTTCTGCCCTTTATAGCGGTTGTCCGGAGCGAGCGACAAAAAGCACACAGAGGAGCCGAGACTCGCTGATTACCTCTCACATGAAGATGCGAACTGTTAAGTCTGGGCTGATCCCAACTACCCGTGTGCGGTCCGCGTTCGCTTTTTGAGGAAAAAGGTATCATTGAATGACATTCGTCAACAGGGTTTGTGATGGTTCCGATTTAGAGAAAAACACAGTTTGAAAGGAAAACAACTAGTGTTTAAATGTCATCAAAACATTGACATAATATATTAATCTAGTCTTTGATGGATGTCACCCATTAGATACCCAGCTACACTGCAGAGTTTGGGCACAGCAACTGGTTTGCACAGTTGAAACATTTGTGCAGTAGCACTCCAACATTCAAAACCACAGCCATCAGGGTGACAAGTTCATTAAAGTTACTAGGGTTAGGCGAAAGATATCTCATGTTACCTTGAGTTTTAAAAGGCTGCTGGGAAGAGAATATGGATAAATCCTGGGCGAGAAAACTATTTCAATGGGCTAAGATTTTGACAGATATATATATAAAGGGGGGTGAAGGCAAAAATGAGATACTCCAGCCAAGTTAAGTTGAAGGCTTGCGTTTGCAAATCTTAACAGTAACTGTAAATTTCACTAAATACATTCTTTCAGTAATTTTACAGCGGACTCTTCTCTCGTGTGCAAGAATGTAATGTCACATTCTTCATCAATGAACCTTGAAGTTTAGTTATGGTTCGCACCCAACATTGGCGAAATGGCAGACTGGGATGACCATCCCAGGGAAAAGGGAATAGAAATCGAAATCAACATTGAACCATCAGAGCTATCATGCTAATACTGGGCAGTGAAAAATGGCCACTTTGATCTAGCCCCCAGCTGGATTGAACCTGGGTTCATCAGCGTGCCAGGCGAACGCTCTTACCACTGAGCTAAGGCGGTGAGATACTGTTTATCATATAAGAAGAAGAGCTCAGTTGGACTTGCAAATTTGTCGTTGTCGTTTACTGTGGAACTGGGTTCTTGATGGCGGCGCAGTAATATACAGATTTGTTCGTCGTGTGGCGCGCCTCCAGTGGCACTATTGAGTGTACTCTGACTCCATAGGTCAGGAGCAATCGGGACTTGGATCATCCCTTTGTAGCTCCTCCACAAGCCTCCACTCCCCTTCCCCCAATCCTCGTCCCACTCCGTTCTCCAATCTTTTTAACCGGGAGGTATGTGTGTGTTTGTGTGTGTGTGAGTGTGTGTGCGCGCGCGCGTGTGTGCGTTTGCAGGATCGTTGACTCTCTCTCTCTCTCTCTCTCTCTCTCTCTCTCTCTCTCTCTCTCTCTCTCTCTCTCTCTCTCTCCAGGAAGAGACGGATGGGCAAACAAGTGACCGATCGCTTTCAGCTCGCTTCCGATTGCGCTTGATACGACTCTGACTCGGAGAATTGAGAGAAACCATTGAGTTTACACTGGAAGGATAGCGCACCAGACTGAAGTTCGACCTGGACAAACTGCAAGACCCGGAGATGGCAGAAATATTCCAAGCCACAATTGTAGGCAAATTTGCACCACTGCTCATTTTAAGAGCTGGTGAAGTAGATGTCAACACCATGACCACCACCTTCAACTCAGCTGTGACAAATGCCGCCCATGAGATCCTTGGCAAGCACCGCCCAAAGAAGAAACCGTGAATCACTCCTGAACTTTTGGACCTGTGTGATAAACGAAGAGATATGAAAAAGAAAAAGACCAACTCACAAGGAGCTGATGCATACCAAAAAAATCAACAATGACATCCAAAAAAGGCATGCGCACAGCAAAGGAGAACTGGATAGAAGATCAATGCCAGGAAATAGAGAACAGTCTGAACAAGAACAGCAGCAAGAAGGCCTACCAGACTGTGAAGCGGCTGACAAGTGTTAAGCAGCCCAAGGCCTCCAAGATCCAAAGCGAGTCTGGCATATGCCTTACAGAAGAACAAGAAGTCTTGGATAGATGGATAGAGTACTGCTCTGAATTTTACAACCACACACCAAACGAAGACCCACCAGTTCTAGCATGTCCTCAGAACAGAGAAGAGAAATATTATCATATCCTATCCTATCCCGTAACTCGAAGATCGTAGGGGCACCACAGACGATCGTTTAACCAACGTACTCCATCTTTCCCTGTCCTCAGCAACCCTGATGGTTTCGCTCAGTGTCAAACCAGGTCCATTCTCGAATATTGTCCTCCCATCTCTTTTTCGGTCTCCCTCTTCTTTTACCTCCTTGCACTGTGCCTTGCAGGTTGGTCTTTGCAAGACCTGATGATCTGGTGACGTGGCTATACCATCGGGGTTTCCGTTTTTTCACCACTGTGAGCAGGTCATCGTGTTGTCCAACGGCTTGTGTGATGGTCTGTCGGACTTCGTCGCTGGTGATGTACTGAGTATAGGAAATGCACAGAAGTCTTCTGTAGCACCTCATCTCCATGCTTTGTATTCTTCGTTGTAGGTCTGCTGTGAGGGTCCATGTTTCGCAAGCATATAGGAAGATGGAGATGACAAGGGAGCGCAGCAGTCTTATCTTGGAATGTAGACTGATGGTCCTGTCTTTCCAAATTGGCTTCAACCTCACCAGGGCAGCAGTTGTTTGTGCGATCCTGGAGAGGACTTCCTGTCGGAACCCATTGTCTGATACAATGGCTCCTAAATATTAATATTATTTACCTTATTGTCCCTTTTTTCCGTAAGGAAATTCTGGGCCGCCTCCCCTGGGGAAAGCGTAGTCGCAGCCTGTGGCGCGCCCAAACCCAACCTATACCTAACATTAGTTGTGATTTTGAAATTTTGCAGTGGGAGCAAACCGGAGTACCCGGAGAAAACCCCCGAGAGTTGCCCGAGTCAGAAGTTAATAATATTCGGAGAAACATAACGCCCAGATGCTGGATCGAACCCACACCTGTCAGGCGCCATTGGTTTCTGGCCTGTGGACAAGGCAAGTTAGTACCACCTGAGCCCACTTGGCCACAACGCTATGCACTGTGTTGAGGGATTGCCCTTGGACTTTGATGTCCGTGTTGATGCCCTGGGTGTTGTTGGTCATCATTTTGGTCTTCTCTACACTTATTTCCATTCCATAGGCTCTGGAGGTGGTGTCAAGCCTCTGTACCAGCTGTTCAAGTTCTTGTTCCTCTCCAGCCAATCCATCAATGTCATCCGCAAAACGAAGGTTGGAGGTTGCCCTTCCCCCTATGCTGACTGTGCCTTCGTGATCTGCAAGGGCCTCTGACATGATGCGCTCTAGGAAGATGTTGAAGAGTGTTGGAGAGAGTAGGCATCCTTGACGCACACCGATTGTTGTTCTGAACCAGTTTGCGATAGCGCTGTTGTGGAGGACTGCACTGGTAGCCTTGTCATACAGGCATTTTATGACTTTAATAATTTTAGGGCTGATGTTGTACACTCTCATGGTTGCCCACAGAGCTGCATGCCACACTCGATCAAACGCCTTCTTGAAGTCTACGAACACATGAAGAGAAGAGATGAAGAGAAATAAATCCTCCCAATTCTCCGAGAAGAAGATGAGGCAGCAGTGCAATCACTACAGAAGGGAAAGTCAGCGGGAGTGAACAATATACCCGCGGAATTGCTTAAAGCAGGAGGAGAAGCAATGATTGACGCCCTCACCATTATCTGTAACAAGATCTGACAGAGTGGGGAGTGGCCTACACCATGGATCCAGCCGCTTGTCATCATTCCTCCCAAAAAGGGTAACCTTCAAGAGTGTGAAAATTACCGCACCATCAGCCTCATCAGCCATCCCAGCAAGGTCCTCCTGATAATAATACTCAACAGGTTGAAACCCCAAGCTGAACAAATCATAGCTGAAGAACAAGTAGGATTCAGGGCAGAGCGAAGTACCACTGAACACATTTTAAACTTTAGAATAATCTGTGAGAAATACCTACAGCACCAACAACATCTATATCATGTGTTTGTAGACTTCAAGAAATCGTTTGACCGAGTGTGGCATGCAGCTCTGTGGGCAACCATGAAAGTGTACATCAGCCCTAACATTATTGAAGTCATTAAGGCCACCAGTTCAGTCCTCAACAACTGCGCCATCGGGAACTGGTTCAGAACAACAATCGGTGTGCGTCAAGGATGCCTACTCTCTCCAACACTCTTCAACATCTTCCTAGAGCACATCATATCAGATGCCCTTTGCAGATCACCAAAGCAAGTCAGCATAGGGGGTAGAGCGATAACCAACCTCCGTTTTGCGGATGACATTGAAGGATTGGCTGGAGAGAAGCAAGAGCTGGTACAGAGGATTGACGCCACCTCCAGAGGTTATTGAATGGAAATAAGTGCAGAGAAGACCAAAATGACGACCAACAACGGCGATCGCATCAACATGGACATCAAAGCTCAAGGTCAATCCCTCAACATAATGCATAGCTTCAAATATTTAGGAGCCATTGTATCAGACAGCACTGCGATCGCTGAAGAAATGGAAGTCAGCGGGAGTGGACAACATGCCCGCGGAACTGCTTCAAGCAGGAGGAGAAGCGATGATTGATGCCCTCACCATTCTCTGTAACAAGATCTGGCAGAGTGGGGAGTGGCCTACACCATGGACCCAGTCGCTTGTCATCACTCTTTTCAAAAAAGGTAACCTTCAGGAGTGTGAAAATTACTGCACCATCAGCCTCATCAGGCATCCCAGCAAGGTCCTACTGAAAATAATACTCAGCAGGTTGAAACCCCAAGCTGAACAAATTATAGCTGAAGAACAAGCAGGATTCAGGGCAGAGCGAAGTACCACTGAATAGATTTTCAACCTCAGAATAATCTGTGAGAAATACCTACAGCACCAACAACATCTATATCATGTGTTCATAGACTTCAAGAAGGCGTTTGACCGAGTCTGGCATGCAGCTCCATGGGAAACAATGAAAGTGTACATCAGCCCTAAAATTATTGAAGTCATCAAAAGCCTGTATGACAAGGCTACCAGTGCAGTCGTCCATAACAGCGTCATCGGGAACTGGTTCAGAACAACAATCGGTGTGCGTCAAGGATGCCTACTGTTTCCAACACTCTTCAACATCTTCCTAGAGCGCATCATGTCAGATGCTCTTGCAGATCACGAAGGCACAGTCAGCAAAGGGGGTAGAGCAATCTCCAATCTTCGTTTTGCGGATGACATTGATGGATTGGCTGGAGAGGAACAACAACTTGAACAGCTGGTACAGAGGCTTGACACCACCTCCAGAGCTTATGGAATGGAAATAAGTGCAGAGATATAAAATGATGTTGTTGTTGTTGTATCAAATTTTATTCATCAGATTAACATAAGTTGTACTGATAAATAATATTTTTTAAAAATGATGACCAACAACACCAATGGCATCAAGACGGACATCAAAGTCCAAGGCCAATTCATCAACACAGTGCATAACTTCAAATATTTAGGAGCCATTGTATCAGACAATGGGTCCCGACAGCATGTCCTCTCCAGGATCGCACAAACAACTGCTGCCATGACAAGGTTGAAGCCAATTTGGAAAGACAGGACCATCAGTCTACATTCCAAAGTAAGACTGCTGCGCTCCCTTGTCATCTCCAACTTCCTATATGCTTGCGAAGCATGGGCCCTCACAGTAGATCTCCAACGAAGAATACAAAGCATGGAGATGAGGTGCTACAGAAGACTTCTGGGCATTTCCTATACCCAACACATCACCAACGACGAAGTCCGACAGACCATCACACAAGCAAGTGGACAACACGATGACCTGCTCACAGTGGTGAAGAAACGGAAACTCCCATGGTACGGCCACGTCACCACATCATCAGGCCTTACAAAGACCATTCTGCAAGGCACAGTGCAAGGAGGTAGAAGATGAGGGAGACCGAAAAAGAGGTGGGAGGACAACATTCGAAAATGGACTGGTTTGACACTGAGCGAAGCCATCAGGGCTGCTGAGGACAGAGAAAGATGGAGTATGCTGGTTAAACGATCATCTGTGGTGCCCCTACGACCTCCGGGTTACGGGACAGGATAGGATAGGATAGGATAGCATCAGACAATGGGTCCCGACAAGAAATCCTCTCCAGGATCGCACAAACAACTGCTGGCCTGACAAGGTTGAAGCCAATTTGGAAAGACAGGATCATCAGTCTACATTCCAAAGTAAGGTTGCTGCGCTTCCTTGTCATCTCCAATTTCCTATACGCTTGCGAAACATGGACCCTCACAACACATCTACAAATACAAATACAAAACAAGGAGATGAGATGCTACAGACGACTTCTGGGCATTTCCTATACCCAGCACATCACCAACATGGAAGTCCGACAGACCATCACACAAGCCATTGGACAACACGATGACCTGCTCACATTGGTGAACAAACGGAAACTCCGATGGTATGGCCACGTCACCATATCATCAGGCCTTGCAAAGACCATCCTGCAAGGCACGGTGCAAGGAGGCAGAAGAAGAAGGAGACAGAAAACGACGTGGGAGGACATCATTCGAGAATGGACTGGCTTGACACTGAACGAATCCATGAGGGTTGCTGAGGACAGAGAAAGATGGAGTGCACCGGTTAAACGATCATCGGTGGTGCCCCAACAATCTTCGAGTTACGGGATAGGATAGGAATAGCACCCTATTGTTGAGTAGATTTCTGTCCCCGGACACCTAAGCGTATGGGGGACGTAAATATGAAAGTCATGCTGAAGTACGAAATCATGGCGATAAGGTCGTGTAGAAGCATTGCTCTTGAGGCGATAGCTACATGTAATTTGTTGAGGCAGACGCGCAAACGAGAGGAAGGTAGGCCGTGATGCTCAAAGAACGCTCGAGGCGGTGAAGCGGTGGAGCACTAGGACCTTGCGAGGAGGCCGCATGTAAAGGGGCAGACAAACGCTGGCGGCGCGGAGCTCCTGCAATCCGGAGATCCCCGCTTTCCACAACGATTCCCATGTTGACCGATGATAGGGAAAGAGGGGAGCTGCCAAGGGGTAGAATGGCCGGCTGCAGGGCGGCGCGGCACCTTTCGACGATCCGCCGCCGCCACTCAGTCCGAGGAGCGAGCCAACAGGATGTAGAAAATGAAGTGTGTAGGTTGAGGTGGAGTGTCTTTTCGGCATCTCTCCAGTTTGCAGAAAGCGTCCAGTACGGACAAGGTTGAAAGAACAATCCGGAACGCCCGTTAAGTGGAGGGATAACAGCAGCTGGAGTCTAAAGACCTCCTATACTAAATAGGAGCTGGCGTGAGCTAAGCATGCAGAATGACCGCCGCATGCAGTGGAAATTGCAGGTCGACTAACCGCCGCAACGGGAAATGCAGCTCTGCAGTACCCTATTGAGAGATGCTATAGCGTAGCAGAGAGCGACCGAGGATTAATCGCCTCTCCATCATCTCTGCCGCTGGTTACACACAAACTGCAGGTTTCCTTGAAGCGTTAGACTATATTATCGCATAAACCCCGTTTTTTGAACTGAGAGGAAAAAAAAAAGACTTGGAGACTTAAAGGGTCCAACAATATTTTACGTTACATTAGATAGGGCTTTCCAAACCAGCACAGAAATTGAGGAGAGGAGAAAGTAAGGTCTCGGCTAGTCTCAGCTAGGGAGTGTGTCAACGCTGAAGGCCTCTTTTATAGCTTCATGTTGCGGTGGTGGCAGATTTTCCACATGAATATGTTTGGTGGCGGACAGTAGACTTGTATACGTTCACCCACAGTAGACGTGTATACGTTCACCCACAGTAGACTTGTATACGTTCACCCACAGCTCCGACAACAAGAGGAGCGCAGTTGGCTCAGTGGTGCACGCAGTGTACTCCAATGTCAGGAGATCATACTGCAGCCTGTACAGGCAGTAGTTCAAACCCCGTTGTCGTCATGGAGTATTTAAATAAATAAAAAACATAATTATTACCTCAGACCCTGCGCCCCTACTCCTTCGGATGAGAGTATAAACAGAGGTCTGGTCCGAGTACGCGCGTATTCCATTGCATGGACTTTAAAGACCCTTACGCTCATGTTCTAAGCGGGTGAGTGGGGGGGGAGGGGGGCTCAACAAATACACCTAGCTAGGTCCCTTCTCTACCATCCCCGACTGCCCAGGGTAGTGCCCACTGGTCTTGTCAGACTCTGCGCCCAAAGGTAGCAAGTGTGCGCCTCGTGAGATCTTATATCCGCCAGCGCCTTGGGCAGCTCTAGCTCAAACTATTAAAAAAAGATGGTGGGCGATTCTCGGTGAAGATAGATCGCTTATCATCCTGGTTTCCGACTGAGCTTGACTGAAAATTCGGAGAAACCACAGAGTTTTTTTGTTGTTTTTTTTAACATGCACTGGAAGTGTAGTACCCTTATATGATACGGATGGAGGAAGGACGGTGAAATTCACCGCAATTAAACATCTAAATAGAAGGTGCACGAAGGTTCTGACAGGGGAAAGCCAATACCAAACAACGGCAAGTGAAGTGAGCAAGTTAGCAGACCGGGCAAGTGTTTGGGCAAGCTTGCGGCGACACTTTCCAGTGCTGGTGGAAATTGGCGGCAAATTGGAGCCCCCTACCCCCACCCCTCTCAAAACACGACGGAAGATAAGGCCACCAGGTACCCAGAGCATCGGGGGCCGATGAGACATAATCATCAAATCAAAGATCAGTGGAATCAAACCTGAATTACCAAATCGTCGCGAGAGGTCCCTGACACTCCGAATCCAGCATGAAGGCCTGCCGCAGTTTTGACAGCAATCTGAACCGCCGAGGCATTTCAAAATTAGGCTGCTTCCGATAGGGACGCCCTGGCCCCGCTAATCGAGTTAGCATCTCCCCGCCCGGCCGGCCAATCAGTCCTCCAAATCGCCACTGACACTGTCAGTCCGGGGGATCGCTTCCCGCTAGCGTAGTGAGTCCTGTGCTACTCTACCGGATCACTGGCAGTCTGCAGTCTGCACTGCTACAGCCACGCTGAAGTTTTCTTTCCAAACGAGCCAAACCACGTCCGATAACACACGTTCCATGCAGCTCTTCGTACTTCTTAGATGCTCTTATATTGTACTAGTACCCGAATCTAAAAAAACGAAACTTCCCGAGTTTCAAGGGCTAAACCAGTACTTGCCTCGAAGAGTAGCGAATATGGCTTTAATTTAAAGCTTCTGCGTCCTTACGGTCCGAGTTCGAGATCTGAAACTATGAGGCGTTTGGGAGAACTTTGATGAGCACTTTAAGAGTCAATACTTTTGAATTATTCTTATTTTTCTACTATAGCGCCTTTCCAGTTAAAGAGCTGCTCAAGGTACAATTCGATTAGGACCTAAGTAGTCAAGATTTAATCCCATTGCTTGTCCTTTTTTTGGGGGGGTGAAGAATCCAAAATCATAAGCATTACAATAATAATTCAGTTCTAACTCAAACCGCACGAGGCCCCCACTTGCTCGCTGCATTAGGCGCAACTTCTGACGCCCGAGACAACTGTGTACAACAGTCCTAGGTGCGGGGAAGTGCGGCGACCTGGATGTTCGGTTTATTGAATAAATGACGAATTAATGATTTGCCTTGACTGTCACTGCATTTGGCTGCCTCAATACTTATAGAATACTTGCCTGTTTTCAAATACGTTCTATTTTCCAGCACTGTACTGCAACATCAGTGGCAGGGCATGCAGTCATGTCCAGGGCGTTCAGATCTTAAACACCGGGCACCAAACGGAGAACGGTGTGCGGCAGGTTTTCGACCCTCGCAATCCTACGATTTAGGAAGTGTGTGGGTTCGGGGGTGGGGGGAGGAAGGAGGGAGGGAAGAGGGGCAGGGGAGGGAGTTGAGAGGAGAGGGGGTGCGTGAGATTACGTACAGGAAACCAAGCGATGTGCATTGATGTCGATGAAATGCGAGAAAATGCGAGATCACACGAGAGAATGGAAACTGGGGAATGGGGGGGAGGAGGAGGGATTGCAGCAAAATGGCAGAGGATCGAAAGGGTGCAGGAAGAAATGGAGATGGGGAAGGATGAAGGGGGTGGGGGAAGCAAGCGGGGTTGGGGATAGAAAAACTGAAATTTCATTGCTGATTTTGGGAAAGAAGGAATGGGGGGAGTTGGGGAGCCGTGCTAAAGCCAGCAAGGGAATTGAGATGGCCAAACGGGAACTCGTTTGCTGATTTGGGAAAGAGAGAAAAATGAGATCAGATGGCGAGAAACCGATCGAAACCGCGCGTGCGCTTTGGAATGGAAGGGAAGGAGGGAGTGAAGAAGAAAAAAAGGAAAAGAGATAAAGACCCCAGAAAGAGAAATTCAGCGATAGAGAAGTAGGCCTATACAGTCCGAGAGAGAGAGAGAGACAGACAGACAGACAGACATATAGACAGACATAGAGACAGACAGACAGACAGAGACAGAGAGAGTGGGCAGGGGTTGATAAAAAGAGGATCGATTTTGCCTTGAATCGGCTCCTGTTGAATTGTCGAATCGAATTGAACTGACTTCAAATTGAATATTTCAATACTATTTACAGTCTGAACCAATTAAACAAGTAATAACTACTTGTCATGCATGATACAGCGAGTAGTAACATATTTGTCGACGACCTTTCGTTATTCAAAATTGAGGCCTTTTAACCTAACAATAGTTTGTTTTGTTCATTGTTCATCTTGACGCTCTATTGGGCTTTATAATTCAGTAGAACGGCCCAGCCAAGACATCTGCATTTATTTTATTTGGTTTCCGAGCTGTAAAGCTCTAGAAGTAAGGTGTTTGGCTTCTTTGTATTTATCATTTTAAAGTTCTTATAAAGCGCTTTTCCAGCTGGAGAGCAGCTCAAGGCGCTGACTGATACAGGATCTAACTCAAGCGAACCTGAGGTGCCCTCTTGCTGCGTTGGGCGCATGGTGTGACGTCCCTGACAGCTAGACACAATTGTGGGAGAACGGGGATAGTGGTGGGTGAGAGGGGGAGGGGAGGAGAGGGGGAAGGCAGAAGGGGCCTAGTTCTTGCGGGTTGTATTTATGTAGCCGGCTTTGACAGAGTTTATACCTACGCACGCATGCATTCCATCGCACGGATTTTAACGATCCTGACGCTCGTGACCTATAGGCCTAGACACGAATACACCCAGCAAGCTCTAACGACCTTTTCCCCACATCCCAGTTCGTCCGGGATTAGGCTGGAAGTTGTCTGAGCGTCAAACCATTGCTCCTAAACCAGCAAGTGGGGACCTCGGGCGGCTTGAGTTAGGTCCTGTATCGGCCAGCGCCTTGAGCAGCTCTTGAACTGGAAAGGTGCGATATATAATAACGAGTACCAAAATAAGTAAAACAATAATTGAAATGAATTTGTTCCAGTAAAAAAAATTAATAAATAAATAATTCTGGCTGAGATTATTAAAACTAAAACAAATAAAAATGAGACTCTTAAAAAATAAAATTAAAAAAATTATAAAAAATTAATTAATTTGATTTTTTGCTGAGATTATTGAAACTCAATTTTATAAGTATTCTGGTTTAGCCTTAGATCTAAGAAAAACTGTTAGACCAGAGAATCATTTATTATTGTGAAACTCCATCGTATAGTTTTAAGATTAACTATGGTAAAACTGAGACTCGATGATCGTCTGTTAACAACACACAAACATAATGAAAGTATTTATGTACAATGTGGAACAGGGGGTGTAAGAGAATAGCAGGTACTAAAACGTACAATCCATGATGCAACACATTAACTGTAATAAAACGACGTCCAGAAGCTCCAACGGGCCACCTAGACATTGTTGCTGTACAGTACCCTTACCTCAGGCTCTCCCACACACACCACCAACCAATACCACCACGCACAAACAACACGCAACCACAGGTGCACACACCAAACCCATTCCATGAACAGTAAGAAGAAGAAGAAGAAGAAGAAGAAGAAGAAGAAGAAGAAGAAGAAGAAGAAGAAGAAGAAGAAGAAGAAGAAGAAGAAGAAGAAGAAGAAGAAGAAAAAGAAGAATTAATAATAATAATAATAATAATAATAATAATAATAATAATAATAATAATAATAATAATAATAATAATAATAATAATAATAAATAATAATAATAATAATAATAATAATAATAACAATAACAATAATGATGAAGAAGATACTACTACTACTATTACTACTACTACTACTACTACTACTACTACTACTACTACTACTAATAATAATAATAATAATAACAATAATAACAACAACAACAACAACAATACCACTACTACTACTACTAATATTAATAATAATAACAACAACAACAAATAATAATAACAATAATAACAATAATAATAATAATAATAATAATAATAATAATAATAATAATAATAATAATAATAATAACATCAACAACAATACTACTACTACTACTACTACTACTACTACTACTACTACTACTACTAATAATAATAATAATAATACTACTACTAATAATAATAATAATAATAATAACAACAACAACAAATAATAATAACAACAACAACAATAATAATAATAAAAATAACAACAACAATAACAACAATACTACTACTACTACTACTACTACTACTACTACTACTACTAATAATAATAATAATAACAATAATAATAATAACAACAAATAATAATAATAATAACAACAACAACAACAATAATAATAATAATAATAATAATAATAATAATAATAATAATAGATGCTACATACGCGCTTTACCCCAAATCACCGATGAGGCTCAAAGCGCGGCGATCTGTAGCAACATACACGCTCACATGGTTCACCCTCTCTCTCTCTCACACAACACACATCTATCAAACATATGGTGTAAAGGCATGGAGATCGCTAATAGAAGACGGAAAGGAGATCGAATTTTTGTTGTAGTTATCGATGAAACATTTAGATTGACTGCAACCAATTCCATTATTAAATATAGCTTGGTGTGTGGTTCATATTCTCTGTATGCGTGGTGCTAGACTGTGAAGGACAATGCCAAGTGCACCCAGGGGCAGGGACAAATGGATTGCAGACAAAACTAATGGGCTGCAACGTTTCCTCCTCACAGAGCGACGCCATTTGCCATTAGCCTGTTTTTGTTGACGTTGTTGTTGTTGTTGTTGTTGGTGATGGTGTTGTTAGTGGTGGTGCTGGGTGGAAGGTAGAGGTGGTGGTGTAGGTGGTGTTGTTGTTGGAGGTGTTGTTGCTGGTGGTGGTGGAGGCGTTATTGTTGTTGTTGTTGTTGTTGCTGGTGGTGTTATTGGTGTTAGAAAGGGTGTTTTGGTGTTGTTGTGGACTGCGTTGTTGTTGTTAGTGGTGGTGGTGTTGTACATGGTAGAAAAGAGGTGGTGGTTGTAGCGGTAGTGATGGTGGAGGGTGGGTGGATGTGGTTGAAAAGGTGGTTGCTGTTGTTTGGATAATGGGAATAAAGGGAGTTATTTTTTGTCGATGTGGTGGTTGCTTCATCGTGGAGGTCAATGCTGATGGTGGCTACTGCTGTTGCTCTTGTTTGGTAGCCTTCGTTGTGTTGTTGTGACTGCTATTATCGGTGGTGGTTGAAGTAATGGTTTAAGATAAGCCGTACTGTGTAGGACTAATTATTGTAAACATTAATTTTGGATATAACATGTGTAGTGTAAGTACAATATACATTAATTGTACAAACGTACATTCATTTGATGAATTTGTCTGGAGTACAATGATTATGTACAGACCAGTGTATAACAATAATCTGTAGTACGCCTTTCGATAGTATTACTATAAGCAGAGTAGCTGTTCTGGTCCGGGTACGCATGCATTCCATGCACGGACATTTGAAGATCCTGACATTCATGTCCTAGACGGATGGGTGCCACAAACACCAATTATACATCCAGCATGTTCTGTAGGTCCCGTTTCCCTGTCCTGGGTAGCGCTGATCTTGCGTTTGCAGCGCTTTCGCTGAGAAGGTTTTCCGAATTTCACCCGGTGTAACAGGCTGGAATATACCCCTGGCTACTTTATACCCTGGGTATAATGTAGCCTAGGCGGGTTTAACTTCCTGGGTATAGATCAGCCTAGGCCAGGTCATACCCCTCGCGCCCGGAATATACCCCCACCTAAAGAGATTTCACTCATGGGGTTGTTGTACATGACCGTTTGCGTGACCAACTCTCAGGTAACAGCCTTTTGCTTGCGTGTTAAAATAAAACAAAACCTGAGTGAACTAAGCTAACAGGCTTTATCTTGCGTGTAAAAAAAAAAAACAAAAAAAAAAAACCAACAACAAAACAAACCCTAACCCTAACCCTATCTATCTATTCGTCTGTCTGTCTATCAATATATCTGAGCGCATCAGATCAATTACAACACATAAATTAAAGAGTAACGTGAAGGATAAGGTCTTCCGTAGTGGGGGGGGAGGGGGTTATAATGGGCAGGAGAGGGTTAAACGAGCCTAGGCCAGATAATACCCAGGGGTATAGTCTGGGCTAGGCCAGTTTATACGGGGGCATAGTCTGGGCTAGGCCAGTTTATACCCTGGGTATACTTGAGGCGGGGTATAATCTGGCCTGCTACAGGTGTGCCTAGGCCAGGTCATACCCCTCGCGCCCGGAATATACCCCCACCTAAAGAGATTTCACTCATGGGGTTGTTGTACATGACCGTTTGCGTGACCAACTCTCAGGTAACAGCCTTTTGCTTGCGTGTTAAAAAAAAAAAAAACCTGAGTGAACTAAGCTAACAGGCTTTATCTTGCGTGTAAAAAAAAAAAAAAAAAAAAAAAAAAAAAAAACAAAACAAACCCTAACCCTAACCCTATCTATCTATCCGTCTGTCTGTCTATCAATCTATCTGAGCGCATCAGATCAATTACAACACATAAATTAAAGAGTAACGTGAAGGATAAGGTCTTCCGTAGTGGGGGGGGGGGGGGGTTATAATGGGCAGGAGAAGGTTAAACGAGCCTAGGTCAGATAATACCCAGGGGTATAGTCTGGGCTAGGCCAGTTTATACGGGGGCATAGTCTGGGCTAGGCCAGTTTATACCCTGGGTATACTTGAGGCGGGGTATAATCTGGCCTGCTACACCGGGTGACGGATGGAAATTAAAAATCCAAAAGAATGTAGGCCTATCCGAATGCATGATATAAACGTTTATCATCTTTGTACTCGAACCTTTCAATGTACAAGTACATGCATGCTCATTTCTGCTTAAATATCTTTTGCTGTTGTTGTTGTTATTGTTGTTTTGTAGATTATAGTCACACGACACTTTCGCATATAGGTGACTACTGGACCGATTTATACTGACACCAGCGGGCCAGTTGTTGGTAAAGGGGAAAATAATATGATCACACGTTGACCAATCCGGGATTCGAACCAGCGACCTTTCGGTTACTAGCAAGACGCTCTTACCAACTGAGCTACCCGGCCCCACATCTTTTGCTTTTGCCTTTTGGTGTTTGTATAGGCCGTAGCCACCTGCAATGCAAACGTAATCAACCAACGAAAAAAAAAAAAGCAATATAGGTTTCTAATGGCTGCATAAAGTGTACTGTATCTGATGAGATCTATACTGACTGCATGTGTAATGACAGACAGCGCAAAATAGCAACAACAACAACAACAACAACAACAACAACAACAACAACACTACTACTACTTAGTAGTAGTAGTAGTAGTAGTAGTAGTAGTAGTAGTAGTAGTAGTAGTAGTAGTAGTAGTAGTAGTAGTAGTAGTATGGAGGCACGGTGGCCTAATGGTAGAGCTTTGGCTTGCGGATCTGAAGGTCCCGGGTTTGAGCCCAGGCCGGGGCATTGTGTTGTGTCCTTGGAAAAGACACTTTACTCCCGTTTTCTACTCCTTCGGATGAGAGTATAAACCGAGGTCTAGTCTGTGTCGCATACATTCCATCATAACGGATTTTAAAGTTCCTGACGCTTATGTCCAAGACGGGTGAGTGCCGGTGACAAAAACACACCCAGCATGCACCTAGGTCCTTCTCCCCCATCCCTGGCTGCCCAGGATTGTGCTCAGTTGCCTGGAGTGTTATTACGATGCGCCCAAAGGCTGCAAGTTGGCGCCTCGGGTTAGATCTTGCCTCGGTCAGCGCCTTGAGCAGCTCTTGAGCTGGAAAAGCGCTATATAAGAACGATTAAATAAATAAATAAATAGTAGTAGTAGTAATTGTATAACACGCAATAACAACCATATGAAGTCTGCTCAAAGTGCAACATGCATTTATTCTCACGCAATGTACAATGAGATACATTTGAATTACTACTACTACTACTACTACTACTACTACTACTACTACTACTACTACTACTACAAAGGTGGTTCTAGAGCGCGAGTACCCAGTTAAACTGAGCTCAAAGTGCATATCTTGTAACCCTGAAACTTGAACGGCAGCTGTAAGACCTGTAACTACTAACAATTATATACATGTAAAAGGACTACATCTATAACATTTTAACTACGCAAGTTAAAAGTGAGTGGGCTTAAACTCAAACCCCGGAGGGAGGGGAGAAGGAGAACAAGGAGGGAGGGAGGGTGTGGAGAAAAAAAAAGAGGGAGAGGTACAGACAGAGAGAGAGATTGAGAGAGACAGAGATAGACAGAGACAGAGACGAGGGAAAGACAGACAGAAAAGACAAAGAAACAGACAGAGACCGAGGACAGTATGTTTTAATTAAAATCAAGGAGGGAGGGGAAAATGAAAGAGAGAGACAGAGACAGACAGACAGGCAGGCAGGCAGGCAGAAAGAGAGACAGAGAGAAAGAGAGATAGAGCGCCACAGAGCTACAGGGTTTGGAGGAGAATGGGGGTATGGGGGGAAAAGCGGAAGTAGTTGGAGTGCATATAGCTTCAAATATTTAGGAGCCATTGTATCAGACAATGGGTCCCGACAGGAAGTCCTCTCCAGGATCGCACAAACAACTGCTGCCCTGACAAGGTTAAAGCCCATTTGGAAAGACATGACCATCAGTCTACATTCCAAAGTAAGACTGCTGCGATCCCTTGTCAGCTCCATCTTCCTATATGCATGCGAAGCATGGACCCTCACAACAGATCTACAACGAAGAATACAAAGCATGGAGATGAGGTGCTGCAGAAGACTTCTGGGCATTTCCTATACCCAACACATCACCAATGACGAAGTCCGACAGGCCATCACACAAGCCATTGGACAACACGATGACCTGCTCACAGTGGTGAAGAAACGGAAACTCCGATGGTATGGCCACGTCACCAGATCATCAGGCCTTGCAAAGACCATTCTGCAAGGCACAGTGCAAGGAGGTAGAAGAAGAGGGAGACCGAAAAAGAGGTGGGAGGACAACATTCGAGAATGGACTGGTTTGACACTGAGCGAAGCCATCAGGGCTGCTGAGGACAGAGAAAGATGGAGTATGCTGGGTAAACGATCATCTGTGGTGCCCCTACGACCTCCGAGTTACGGGACAGGATAGGATAGGATAGGGTAGGATAGGATAGGATAGTGGGAGTGCGCGGAGAGAATTGGAGAGTTGGTCGAGTGCACAGAGAGAGAGAGAGAGAGAGAGAGAGAGAGAGAGAGAGAGAGAGAGAGAGAGAGAGAGAGAGAGAGTTGGTCGAGTGCAGAGAGAGAGAGAGAGAGCGAGAGAGAGAGAGAGTTGAGAGAGAAAGAGAGAGAGAGAGTTGGTCGGAGAGGTGAGGGAGGAAATGAAGAGGTGGGGAGGGAGGTTTGGTTCGGAGGGTGACCCATTAGCTGTAGCCTGGTCCATTACGATAATTACCGACACCCGCCGCCAGCCTCGGGCTCACTGCCTGTTTATCGACTGCTTAACCTGCTGCTTAGACGATGATCAATGCCAAACAGACCTTCTCCTCTCCTACTTCTCTACCTCCTCCTCTCCCTGCATCTCCTCCCTAACTTCTTCCTTCTCATCCTCATCCGACACGCTTCTTTTCGTCTTGCATTCATTCATCCAGCCATCCCCACTCCACGCTCTTGTACCTCCAACTCAGCGCCAGTCGTTTTGGTTTTCAAATTCAAGATTGAATTTGTTTGCCGACTTCTTGAAACCAGCAACTTCAACGACGATCATTGCCCACACAGACTTCTCCTCCTCCTCTTCCTGCGCCTACAGCTCCTCCCCTATCTTCCTCTTGTAGGTCCTCCTGCCCACATCGTTATTGTTTACTAATCTTGGTTTACTACACAGTGGTTGTAAAGTAACTCCCTATTTTGGTGGGAGGTGGGAAAGGTGGCAGTTAGGGGGTGGAGGGTGGGTGTTGGGCGGAGGTTGGAGGTGAGATAGTGGGGGTGGGGTGAGGGTGGAGGTGGGGGGGTAAATAGTATTTCAGTTGATAAAACACAATGCATTGTGATCACTACGGTGGTAGATTGTAATTGTTTGTCGCTGATTTCACCTGATTTGGCTCGGAAGAGTCCGCTGGACCTAACGCAATAATAATGTAATGTAATGTAATGTACCTGACCGTTAGGTTTAAAGTCCCCGGACACTATTGCATTTAGGAGAACCCACCGGACAGTGACTGGAACTGCAGCCTTTAAAGGCACGTGACATGAACACTACGTCTTTAACTAGTCCCCTATACGCTTTGTGTCCGGGGACGTTAATCTATTTAAAGTCAAGACTACGTCTTTTTTTTTTCAACGTTTTCTTATTACTCCTGTCTGCTGCTGGCTTATTGATGTCGCTCAGTGTCAGGCATTTTCAAAAACATATCCTACAACAGATTTTTGTTGTCCCTTTCTTGAAAACAGTCCCGTGTTTTAATATTAGACATGAGAGGTGGGGATGGGAGTTAAGGGGGGGGGGGAAAGGTAAGAGAGATGGGGGATCGGTGGGGTGAGGGTGTTTGAGCATTTCACAAATCCGCCATAATTTGTCTTCAAGGGAATCCCCACCATCTTATTCCTGTATTTAAAACCAACAATTTATTGTTTCATATAACAAGAAAATATTTCTACGCGCAAAAAAACAACAAACAACAAACCCATACCTTGTTTGATACTTTGATGAAAGATCTTGAAGCTAAGTTCGTGGACGAGCCATAAACGTTCCCTGATACTCTGGTTATCACAACTATACTACCACCACTACCTCCCTCCCCCCCCCACCACCACCACCGTCATCGTCATCTCGTTCACCTTCATCGACATCATCATCGTCATCACCATCATCGGGAATTATCTACTTTCTAGCTGGCCTTGTCTCTGGCCCCTTTGACAGCGTTTCGCGTGGCCACGGGGGGTACGCGGTGGGGGTGTGAGGTTATGGCTGAAAACGCTCAGTCTTGCGAGCCCCCCTGCCGCTCACACCCAGCTTGTTGACTTCTCAACTAAGTTATCAGCAAAGGCGGCGCTGGGGCGACAAGCAAACTGTAGAAAGCTCTCTCTCATCTCCCCCCACGCACACATCGATATCCTGCAAAAAGGGCAACAAGCCTTACAACCTCCATCCTTCCCTCACCCACCTCCCCTTCCCGATGTCTCGGCTCCACCCTTTTTCAACCAATCGCGGCCCTCCCCGGCGCGCGCCGTAGCTCCGCCCCCCCCCTACCTTAACGCTATCTTTCAACCGCCGCAATTTGTTAGCCAATGGGCGGAGAGTTTTGAGTGAGCGAGACGCGAGAGCTAGCGAGGGCGATGATGGGGTAGGCGGGGCGACGTGCTCGGTGATAGGCATCATGTTTTCTCACGTCGGTCTGCTAGTTTTCAGCCCCGTTTTCGCCAACCCTGTCGATTCTAGCACCTCCCGGGCTGTCGAGTTGAAGGCTTGGGGTGTGAAAAGAGCCCGCGGCGGTCGTAGGGACAAGCGGCTTGACAGCTTCATCTCTTTCTAGTCGTCTTTTTAGCGAAAAGCTGTGCTGCCGAACGGACGTAGAAGTGTTCTTTGCTGGTTCCTTGATATCACTTGACGTTTTCGACACCTTTCTTCACACCTTTGGGATTTTCAATACAATGCCATGTAGATGGTATCCGACGATTTAAAATG
Source organism: Oncomelania hupensis (assembly GCA_036898135.1). Taxonomy (NCBI): domain Eukaryota; kingdom Metazoa; phylum Mollusca; class Gastropoda; order Littorinimorpha; family Pomatiopsidae; genus Oncomelania; species Oncomelania hupensis. The sequence goes on from CM072519.1 coordinate 65,387,429, forward strand.
TGATGAAGACCACGGATTGTGTATTTATTCAACAGAATTAAGTCGTCTTTCTAGTAAACGTACTTCCGTGTTTATAAATACCAATAACTTTAAGATTGAAGACTGGAATACGTTTCTTGTGGCGGTCTCGCTGCCATCGTGTTATCAGTTTTTCGTCACCCAAATGATTTTACATGTAGCTGTCTTACACGACTTCTCATTGATGACTGATAATTAATTCATCTTATCTATCTTATCTATCAACTGCCACTGACGATTTTGGAGTGTGTGTTGTTTGTGCGTATTTGCAACTGTAGAATTTTCTTTACAGCAGAGTTTTAATACTTCATTGTATTAAATTGGACAAATCAGCAGTTTGCCTATTGTAGTTCATTCCTTCAGCACGGCAAAGTGGACATTGTTTGCCCTAATAGTTCATTATCATCAACATCCTTGGTCGCTGGTTTTTCGGGCTGCAAGCCAGCCTATGTCAAATTCTAGTATGCACTCTTGTTCACGTTAAACACTTGGAATTCAGTGTCCAGGCGTTCCAGACACTTGGAGATCAGTGTCCAGCCAGGCATTTCAGACTCTTGGAAGTCAGTGTCTTTACTTTAAACTGACACTTCAGACGCCGCCGGACCTACTAGGATCCTATTTTAGTGTTCACTGCAACAAATTTCAGTGTCATCATGGCGGTCAGTCCGCAAAGACCCCCTGCTGGGTCCGGAGGAAGTGATAGAGCAGGAGGAGGGGGGGCTGGAGGAGTAAAGTCTCAGTTGTCGTCCAAGGCTACAGCTTTCTCTATCGCCGCCATCATTGGGAATTCCAGCAACAACAACAACATCGGTGGAAGCAGCAGCAGCAGCAACAACAACAGCAAAAACAAAGCGAGCACATCTGCTGCGTCGTCGTTGTCATCGCCGTCGTCGTTTGACCAAGAAAGCGGCGATGAGGGTGAGAAAATCTTCTTCGGATAAGATTCATTTAATGAAGGGTTATTAATTATTATTGCACGATGTTTGGTTGTGGTTTTTTTTTCTTCTTTAATAGGTGGCGGCTTCAGTTAAGTGGAATGTTGCTGTGATGGAAACCTTCTCCTTCCCCTTATCATCATCATCATCGTCGTCATCATCATCATCATCATCATCATCATCATCATCATCATCATCATCATCATCATCATCATCATCTTTTTCTTCTTCTTCTTCTTCTTCTTCTTCTTCTTCTTCTTCTTCTTCTTCTTCTTCTTCTTCTTCTTCTTCTTTGCCGGAAAAAGGAAGCCACCTACATCCACGTGCTATCTCTATTCCCTCTATCCCACCCACCCTTGTGTACAGTGCAGTGGAGCTATCTGATCTTATCACTTATTGATTTTGGGCTATTGATTATGCAAACACTAGCTTGAGAATATTAGTGTTGTGTATTTTAATCTGGTGTACTAACTGTGCGAGGTGATGTTAAACGAACTGATGGTCTGCTGACAGAAATGTATAGAAATCTCATTTATCGTAGCAATAGTAATATATAAAATAAACAAAACAGGTGACCGATTAATAGCAATACTGGATAATGACATTTGGCAAATAGGCTATCAGTACTTGGTAGGCCTACAGCAATTTTACACAAATGAAATAGGAATTTAAAATAGAATATAGTAATAAAATAAAATAAAATAAAATAAAATAAATATGCTGTCTATGTAATGAATTCATAACGATGTCGGGTACTAAATAATATGTCAGTCATACCTTTCAAGCCTGCGAAATGAAGGAACATTGAAGTTTTAAATCTACGCCCACCATTGGGGATACGGCAGACCCGGATAATCTTCCCAGGGAAGAGGAGGTATCGGGACTTTAATCTACACTGAACCACCAGACCAGTTATATTATTGATAAGGTGGACAGTGGAAAAACTGCTATTTTTTTATCTTCCCCATTGTCAGGATTCCAACGTGGGTAATCGGTGCTTTATAAATAATAATGTGTGAACTACAATCCCCTTCTTTATTCTCGGAATATATTAATCAAGTCCCAATTATATGCGGCTTGTGTCCAGTATGTATTCTTTGAATATGTCAGTGAAGTCTCAAATACTGGGTTTGTGTACACAACAGTTAGGCGGGTCTCCGTATCATTCTTACAGGTAGTTTTGACTTTAGTGGTCACTGACAAGTTGACGTGTAGAATAACAAGAAAACGTCATCGATGACAGAAAAGACAATGAGGTCAAACAAGCCATCGTCACCGCTAGTCAGTGGACCAATTTAAAAAAACAAACTTCGAACTGTAGTTTGCTGGTTTGAAAAAAGATAATGGCGCTATTCGCTTGAAGGTGTCTTTAGCCACGCACTGGCTTTTTGGTTCATTATTGTATGGTTTGAATGTTGCATGTGCGAAGTACAAAATAAATGTAAAAATAAATAAATAAATAAATAAATTAATAATAATAATAATAATAATAATAATAATAATAATAATAATAATAATAATAATAATAATAATAATAATAATAATGTAATAATAATGTAAAAATAATAATAATAATAATAATAATAATAATAATAATAATAATAATAATAATAATAATAATAATAATAATGGATGCTATATACGCGCCTTTCCTCAAATCAATCGGGCTCAAAGCGCCTCAAATAAATAAGTATTCTTTTGAAAATATCTTTCGCCACTTATTTTCTTATTATTATTTACTGTACGGTTTGAATGTTGTATGTAAGAAGTACAATCATAATATATAAATGTGCACCTAGGTCCCAAAGGTATGCGCCTTATAAATATAAATAAATAAATAGTAGTAGTAGTAGTAGTAGTAGTAGTAGTAGTAGTAGTAGTAGTAGTAGTAGTAGTAGTAGTAGTAAAATTTAAATTAAAAATATAACTAAAATAAATAAACACATACAATTTCTTCAAGACCAATTATTGAAAGTATCTAGGTTACAAGAAGATATATCAATATAATTATTATATATTAATAAAAATTATTTTTGAAAGTCTAATATTAATGTGATGCATATTATTAATATTATTACTACAAATGATAAGACTATTGGGAGAGAAAGGTGGACTGCAATAAGCAGTATCATTAACCACAGTGTAATTGTGTAGTATATTAATGAAGGGATGGAACACAACAGTATTGCAAATCAATAGTAAGTTAATAGAACAGACGATGTGGTGTTAGAGTCTGAACTTAGACATACTTTTATAGATTTAAAAAAAATCTTTATTTTTTTAATTGATGTAGGCCAATTTATTTATTTATTTATTTATTTATTTATTTATTTTGCCGAATGCAGCGTGAGTTTCTAATTTATCCCAAAGCAATAACTCTTTGGTAGAGATGGATCTGTTGAGTCAGTTTTTTTTTCTCTCAGCATATTAGACTTTAAAATGCTTGTTTAAAATTGTGTATGTTTTTTTAACAGTATTGTTTTAATGTTTTATGCATTCGGGACACGTTTTATGAATGATCAGGACAACAGGAATGCCGTTCTTATTTCACCTAAACAGTGTAAACAATATTGCATTAAAGGGATATTTTTCATAGCAACAAACATGTCATTTACTGTATCATTGTAATGTTTTATGCATTCGGGACATATTTTATTCATTATCACAAAACAGACAAACTTTTGTTCCTTACTTTAAACAGTGGAAACCATACTGCATCAAAAACTAAAAGGGATGTTTTTTTTAATAACAGCCAACTTGCATTATTTTCCATGGCACGAGGAAGGTCGAAGAACTGAACATTTAACACCTGCATTCACCAGAGGCGTAACCGTCCAAACATCTAAATCAACACTGAACCATCAGAACAAGTGCATTGCTAAGATAGACGGTGAACAAATGAATGCTTTTACTATTGCCCACAACGGAATTTGAACCTGTACCCGGCTACTTCTGTATCATTAACGAGAAACAAACAAACACGACTAGTTTTTTCACCATATTTGATCTCACATGCATGTCAACATCGAATAAATTATTTTAACGCCTTTTTTACCGCCTGTGTCAAATTTGTACCTACCTTTAAAACAGACTTAAGGACACACAGGTGCAAGCAGACCTGCAAACTAACCGATAGAATTTCGTAGTAACACCTTAACAGCGACAGATGAGTGCCGGTAGCGAAAACAAAGTGATATAAAATTATGTCTTATCTTATTGCATAAACTCCACCTCAAATGAATAGCACATGAATGTATAACAAAATGATTACATTTTGTTTTACACTTCTATTCTAAATAAATGTAAAACCCGACAATCGATCGTTGGTTAATAATAATTGCGGCCTGCGCACAGATTACGAGATCCTAGCTTAGGTTTGGCACGGCTCTATGGGATCTTTTGTTCTAGACCTACGGTTGTGATCAATGAAAGATAGACTGATGTTTGGTCATTTAGTCAGATAACAATAATAATAATAATAATAATAATAATAATAATAATAATAATAATAATAATAATAATAATAATAATAATAATAATAATAATAATGAAGTGTTCTTATTAAGCGCAATTCCCCATGCGGGCTCAACGCGCATGCAAACAGCAGCCGCACGCATTCATACAAAAACACTGCCGTACGGGAATGGAGGGAGGGGGCAGAAAGTACTGGATAAGCACAAAAATGTCAACGGAGTAATGGTTCACAGATTCAAAGCTGCGCGAAAAAAGTATGTCTTGAGCTTTGTCCTAAAGCTCGCCAGCGATGAAACGTTCCTCAGCTCAATGGGCAACGAATTCCATATCACAGGGGCCAGAGCACTGAAAGAGCGGTCTCCGACTGTTTTCAGGTTAGTTCTTAGAGTCTTAAGCAGTTTTTCGCTTGATGATCGCAAAGAGCGTGAGGGTTGGTAGGTTGTAAGCGCTGCAGACAGATATGGCGGAAGTGTAGCGTTGAAATGTTGGTTACTAAAAACAGCAATTTTGTATAGTACGACGCAGCAAACCGAAGTTATTATGCCTGTTCGTCTTCAGCGACGCGTGCATGATCAATCTTGGACCGGGATAGCTCCGTTAGTAGAGCTTCGAACTCGCATCACAAAGGTTTCGGGTTCGATTCCCGGACATAAACATTGGCTGTGACCAACGGACGTCATACCGTTGCTATTAGTCTGATGGTTTGTTTCAGGGTCTAGTTTTCTCTTCTCCCATATCCCCGGTCGCCTAGGATTGTGTTCAGTCGTCTGGTCGCAGACTGCGCGCCCACAGGCAGCAGGTTGGCGCCTCGGGCGGCTTGAGTTAGATCCTATATCTGCCAGCGCCTTGAGCAGCTCTTGAGCTGAAGAAGTGCTATATAAGAATGGTTCAATAAATAAGTTCTAGGTCGCCATTGCATGGATTAGGCCTAATCTTCTTCTTCTTCTTCTTCTTCTTCTTCTTCTTCTTCTTCTTCTTCTTCTTCTTCTTCTAGTCCCACCGTCGTAGCTCAGCGGTTAGAGCGCTCGCCTGGCACACCGATGACCCAGGTTCGATTCCAGTGGTGCAGCAAGATTACCCCCCCCCTCCCCCCAAAAAAAAAAAAAAGTGGTCATTGTTCGCTGTCTATCCTATTGTAGCAGTGTGATTGCTCTGGTGGTTCAGTGTTCAATTACGTTCCTACCCTCTCTTCCCCTGGGAGGGTTATCAACGTCCGCCAGTGGTGGGTGTGGACGTTACACTTCTATGTGTGGACCACTTGAAGGTTCTCTCATGTAGTCTTTGTGTTCACCCGGTACACATTGGTCGAAGGCTGCCAGAAGCATGTTTTACTAGTCGCCTCAACAGGCGATAAAGCATGCTCTCATGCTTCAGAGCACTGCTTCCTACACGCTTCAAGCGCTATAGTGACGGAAAAAGCGCAATTTCACTGTAAATATATACAGAATGTTGCTCTACAACATTCCGCTCTTTCCGTCTCAAAAACCCAATTGCCTTGTTGGATTCTTAAATTGCATGAAACCAAGTGAGGACACTATCCGGCGTCAACAAACGGTTCAAAAACATTGTCAAACGGTTCGTAAAAGACAGATGACCTAGAAACTAATACAGTTTGACCTAATTCGTCCCCTAGAGGAGACGAAACTTACATTTTTCTATTTTCATGAGTTCACTGCAGTGAAATTGCGCTTTTTCCGTGACTATAGAGCTTGAAGCGTATAGAAAGCAGTGCTCTGAAGCATGGGAGCATGCTTTATCGCCTGTTGAGGCGACTAATAACGCATGCTTCTGTTAGCGTTCGACCAATGTGTATCGGGTGTTGTTGTTGTTGGTCTTCTTCTTCTTCTTCTTCTTCTTCTTCTTCTTCTACTACTACTACTACTACTACTACTACTACTACTACTACTACTACTACTACTACTACTACTACTACTACTACTACTACTACTACTACTACTTCTTCTTCTTCTTCTTCTTCTTCTTCTACTTCTTCTTCTTCTTCAGCCTGGGCCTTTGGAGATGAAGAACATCGTGGGTTCCAGGACTTCCTTGCTATAGTTCTGGTCCTGATTTGGCTCGGAAGAGTCCGCTAGACCTAAAGCAATAACCAAGTAATGTAATGCTATAGTTTGGTGTGTAGAAAGAGAATGGCCACACAGTTTCTCTCAGTAATGTTATTATTATGTGAGCTGTGGGGGGGATCCAGCTATAGGGCCGCTAAAGGTTAAATGGACCCTAGAAACAAGAAATTCTATTCCTATCTGGTGTGTAAAAGTAAACACATTGTGTGTTTTGATTGTATTTCTCAAAACTGGCAAATTAGGCAATATTTGCAGTCGATTTTATGTTCGATCTTTTTTTATCATTTTTTTTAACATTCAACGTCTTAAAGCCACTATGTAATTGATGAGCTGGAATGTCTTCTGTCTTTCTGTTTTTATCGTTTAACTGTCAGTATGCATTAGTGATACATTTCACGGTTTGACAATTTAACGATTATTGGCAGTCGATTTTATGCTGGTAAAAATTTTTTTACGCCTTCAATTCAAAACCAATAATAGATTGTCTGGAATTAAAACTTTTACTTCTTCTTTCTTTTTGTATTTATCATTTAACTGTCAGTAGGCATAAAAGACATTAGTGATATTTTACCGGGCTGCTTCTTCGCTTTTTAAAACCCCAAATATATTTTTGGAACGACAGTAGCTTAATCTGTATAGTAGGAAAGAGAGAGAGAGAGAGAGAGAGAGAGAGAGAGAGAGAGAGAGAGAGAGAGAGAGAGAGAGAGGGAGAGAGAGAGAGAGAGATGGAGGGGAGGGGGGGGTGGGAATCTAAGAAAGGGTACTGAAAACAAGAAAAGAAGGAAATAATTGAAAAATGAAAGGGAAGGAAAAGGAAATGGAAGACAAAAAATGAAAGAAGGAGGTGTGTGGGGGAGTGGGGGTGGGGGGAGAGGAAAGATGAAAGAAGGAAAGAAAGAAAAAAAGGAAAGACACCGAGAAGAAGAAGAAGAACTCACTCACGACACAAGGAGACGACACTTAATATAACAAAATAAAATATCACACACACACACACACATACAGTAAGACAGTAAAGAAGCCTGCAGTACTTTACAGAGTGTATTATACAGTAAGGCTATACGGTGGCTATCGGGGGGTCGGCTTTCAACGCTAGCACATAAAGCAGACTTACCTGCGGAATGCCTTTATCGCAGAAACGGGTATCTGTATCAGCTGTTACCTGTACCGTCGTAAAAAGATGCCATAAGTTAGGCTTATTAAACGGCTCACTTCATCACTTTGTAGCTGTTTTGTATTTAAATATAGCTTTGACAGGAGCGTGGAGCGCGAGATGGTGCGGAGATTGTTCGTGTGAAGAAGAAGAAGAAGAAGAAAAAGTAGTAGTAGTAGTAGTAGTAGTAGAAGTAGTAGTAGTAGTAGTAGAAGTAGTAGTAGTAGTAGTAGTAGTAGAAGCAGCAGCAGCAGCAGTAGTAGTAGTAGTAGTAGTAGTAATTGTTGTTGTTGTTGTTGTTGCTGTAGTAGTAGTTGTGTGTAGTAGTAAAACAACAAGAAGTCAGACGCAGCAAATTGATTTGAAATGCAAATGCAGATAAAGAGCGTGAGAGAGAGACAGACAGACAGACAGACAGAGAAAGTGAATTTCCAGATCATGCAGTTGTTAGCGCCGCCGAATGAAATGCCAACATGGGCGAAAAGGGAATGTTCACATATCCATCACTGGTTGTAGGCCTACAACGGGAGAACATTATTTTCTGTCTTCTTACTTGATAGATCGCTCGGCCTGCAGTGGCCTGGTGTTTGAGACTGGTGTTTGAGACTGGTATTTGAGACTGGTGTTTGAGGCTGGTGCTGCAATACACTTGTGATAAACGTGTTTATGTTTTATTGTCAAAATGACCCAAAAGTGGATAATTGTTCAACTGATAGAGACCTTAGAGAGGGTAATGTGTTTTAATGAGAGTATAAACCGAGGTCTTGTCTGTGCACGCATTTTTGTTTGTTTGTATGTAGATTATAGTCACACGACACTTTCGCATATAGGTGACTACTGGACCGATTTATACTGACACCAGCGGGCCAGTTGTTGGTAAAGGGGAAAATAATATGATCACACGTTGACCAATCCGGGATTCAAACCAGCGACCTTTCGGTTACTAGCAAGACGCTCTTACCAACTGAGCTACCCGGCCCCGCAGTGCACGCACGCATTCCATCGCCTCTTTATCGTGACGCTCATGTCCTAGACGGGTGAGTGCCGGCTACACAAATACACCCAGCACGCACTAGGTTCCTGCTCCCCATCCCTGGTCGGCCAGGATTGAGCTCAGTCGTCTGGTGCTATGCGCCCATAAATTGCATTAAGCTCCTCGGGCGGCCTGAGTTATAGCCTTAATTCAGTATATTCAATACATTTATTTAATATCTGTTCACAAATTAAGTGATTTTAGACACACACACGCACACACCCACACCCACACGCGCAAACACACACACAATTACCACACACACACACACACAAATAAATAAAATGAAATAAAATTAAATAATTAACAATGGCAACTTATTACATTATTATTAAATTATATTCGTAGTTAAATCAAATGTTAAGTTTTGGTACACGATATAAATTCAGTGTTATCTGTTAAGCCTATAGGCCTACTTCTGTCTTGGCGAAGTGTTTACGATAATATACAACCTCCCCCACTAATAATAATGGACGACTCGTAATGAATGCCACAAGGATTGCTTGCATCCATAAGCTACATTCTTTCCGATACGCGCGCATAGCATCGTCTATACGCGGATCGTTTCTCACCAAACGAGTCTTAAATCGCGTCATAGTTTTAAACACAAAAAAAGTATATTTCCATGTTCCATGTTCACCGTACAACTGGACTTATTTTGAAGCATGCACCGTGCACACTCTCAGTGTAAGTGAATGGGTATTAGGTCATCGCCATTCTTATATAGCGCTTCTTCAGCTCAAGGCGCTGGCCGATACAAGAGCCTATCCCAAGCCGCTCGAGGCGCAAACTTGCTGCTTTGGGCGCATCGACTGACGCCCAGACGATTGAGCATAATCCTGGGCGACCGGGGATGAGGGGGAAAAGACCTAGTGGTTGCTGGGTGTATTTCTGCAGCTGGCACCCCACCCGTCTAAAAATATTAATAATAATAATAATAATAATAATAATAATAATAATAATAATAATAATAATAATAATAATAATAATAACAATAACAATAACAATAACAATAATAATAATAATAATAATAATAATAATAATAATAATAATAATAATAATAATAATGGATGCTATTTTCGCGCTTTTCCCCACGTCGCCAATCAGGCTCAAAGCGCGGCGATCTGTACCTTCTAGGACACGAGCGTCAGGATCTTCAAAGTCCGTGCTATGGAATGCGTGCGTGAACAGACTAGACCTCGGTCTCATAATACAATTAAATGTACATAAAATATAGTTCTCCTTCTCTTTTCCCCTAAAGGCCTGGCCACACTTGTGTTACGCTTATGAATTCCTTATGTCTTTTCCTTGCGTACTGGCTAACGTGAAATTTCACAAGGACAGCGCATGTGTCATTTCTTCTGCAAAAATACATAAGCCGGCCTTACGAGAACCAATCAGAAGCGAGAGTGTGACGTCACGAGTTGAGAGGTCAAATTAAACTCCTCACACACGCTTGATTACCCGCAACAAAGGTTGTCTGCTACACAAGACTTGGCGAGCTAACGCAGTTGAATTCGCTTGTTGCGTGGCGATCTTAGTAAAGTTGTTTCATATTATAGTCAAAGCGTGAAAAAGTACATTACATCGTCTTGAAAATGTCCCTTGTTGTAGTGAAATTTCAGCTACACACGTTCATAAATTCGAACCGGGCCGTCATTACCTCCGATCCATGTGCTTAAGCCGTAAACCGTAAGCCAAATATGGCTACTAAACTCATAAAGTGTCCCCCCCCCCCCCCCCTGTCAACAATCGAATCTGGTCAGTGAAAAATCTCATAACCTAATGCACAAGCCGTAAAACGTAAACTACATGTAGCCACTACGCACGACCCTATCTGTGGCTCACCGCAGCAATGCCATGCCGATCAGCCTATGGTTAATTGCTGCTGGGTTTATGGTGTGTGCGAGTCGCCTTACAACTAATGAGAGTGTGGAGGTGAGTCTCGGACTTGTTATCACTAACTGAAAACAAACCGCACCCTTCTCTGAGTATCTGTGACTTGTGGGAGCGCCGCTATAATAGGAGATCGTACAAACACATTCGCCTTAAAGTTAAAAAAGACCCGGTACGGTTTTTATACGTTCACTGCCTAAAATAGTCACTACGGCTCCGCCATTTTTTAGGGGTGGGGTGGGAGGGTGGGTGGGGCGGGGGTGGGGTGGGGTGAGGGTGGGTGGTGGGTTGGGGGGGGTGTCAATCATAATAATAATACAGGATGCGATCACGTGCTTTTTTTTTCCCCTTTGATAGACCTCAAGAGGTCTGAAGAGATCGCTGTTACAGAAGGGCGGAAGAGGACTCAATTCTTAGTTTTGCAATCTAGATGGACTGCATCCCATACCATTATTGAATGGGGTGCCAGGGACGAGAGGGGTGTGGGAAGAGGAAACCGGAGTACCCGGAGAAAACCCTCGATGTCCTAAGAAAAAGTCTGGTACCTTAGTGGCGCAAGTTCGTCCCGGGAGGCGGGATTCGTACCCGCGACCTTCCGCCCAGGACACCATCTCACTGCCAACGGCGTTACCACGCCACCCCGTTAATAAATCATCATCCTCGTTTGGTTACATGTCTATTCGTAGCGCCAAGGTTGATTCTAAAAATAGCACAGAGAGAAAGCGTGTACGGTTTATAAGCGCCCTTTGTACAAGTGTACATATAAGCGACAGAAAAGACGCCAGACCTATATTTCATAGCACAGTGGTCGGGGTGAGAAACCACTATACACATCTTTTAATGCGACAACAATACAATTTATTATCCAAAAATAACTCAATCAATCAATCAATAACTTATTCAGTCAATCATTCAATCAATCAGTCAGTCTCCCCAAAAAATCCTCTAAAGCCTGTACCATGGTTCTTCAAGATATTAATGTTGCCGCAGACACACACACAAACACAAAACTCTTTATTATTTATCATTTATTATGTTTGTTGTTTGTTGTTGTTGTGAATGCATACTTATTTTATTGCGTGTTGATTTGGAGATGTTAATGTACTTTTCATAGAATTAACGGATTCTTTAACGCATCACTCAAGAGATAACGGGGAAGACATAGAGGAACGGAAAAAACAACGTATACAATTCATTACAGCGGGTTGATTATAGTTTATAGTCAAAATCTTCCCATTATCATCATCATCATCATCATCATCATCAGCAGCAGCAGCAGCAGCATCAACAACAACAACATCGTCAACAACAACAACGTCATCATTATCATCACCTTCATCATCATCTTGATCATCATCCTCATAATCATCATCAACAACATCATATCATCAACAACAACAACAAACATCAAGAATATTAGCCCAATTTGGCAAGCTTGTCGATCAGGCACTTTCGATTGAATTTCTGCCGACCCACCACCTATTATAAGATCATCGCGACCTTATTTCACAAGTGTGTTTTTTTTCTTAATGCTAGACTACCTACATGTACATGTACACAACTCGAGTCACAGAGAATTAGCAGCAGCGTGCTCTAACACCATGACATAGTGTGACGCGATCTAATTACCCCCGTCACCCCGCCCATGTTGAAAAGCCGCCGATGATGACAAATGAAGGCTATAGAACCTATACCGTACTTATTTATGACTCAATAGCATTTGCTACTACCGTGCTGGAAGCGATAGATCCTATACTCAAAATTAGTATGTACTCACTAGTACTGTCATTGTGTAGTTGTTGTTTTTTTCAAACATCTTAAAGAGTTATAATGCTTAAATGGAGAAATTGGTATTTATATTCAGTGTGCCTGAGTTGTTCGGCAATCAAACGACATTTTCTATACATTTGTTATGTGGTGCATGTATACTTCTAGAGAAAGAACTGAAAGAGACTGTGTGTGTGTGTGTGGGTGTGGGTGTGTGTGTGTGGGTGTGTGCGTATGTGTGTGTGCAGATGTTAGAATATAGCTGAAAGTGTGGTGTATATCTCTGCATGTTGTGGAATTGTAGTTTTAGTAGTTGGCTATATGTTGTGATTCTAGGGATTACTTTCATTTGTATTTGTCTTAAAATTGTCACTTTATTTGCTGAGACGCAGTGTGCTGTAGGAATTCTCCTCATTGTGAATTTAAAAAAAGATTTGTTATATTGACTTGACAATTGTGTTGGCGGCTATATAACCAACATTCATGACTTATTAGTATCTACACTTGTAACCTTGGGACCTTTATTGGGGGTGATAATTGTTTGTAATTAAGAGGGCGGGCTGCAGCACTGTTTTGACATTTCACTACAGGTTGATAATTAAGTCAATCTCTGTTCACATGCCATGAATGCAGATGACTTTAGGCAAAGGCGTCCCAACAAATTTTTAAACATATTAGCAATACTGTTCATTTAAAGTCAAAGCAAGAAATCTTTATTCACAATAAATACAGTGAAAACTTGGCATGTCGCTGATAATTTAGAAATAACCACATTCAGACGCACGCACCCGCCCTCAAGCGCGTGCTAACACACACACACGCACACACACTCACAAACAAAAGAGAGCAGGCTGAGAGCATAAACCGAGGTCTAATCTGTGCACGCGCGCACTCTGCCGCACGGACTTTAAAAGATCCTGACGCTCATGTTCCAGACGGGTGAGCACAGGCTACACCAATGCACCCAGCACGCACTAGGTCCTTTATCCCCATTCCTGGTCGCCCAAGATTGTGCTCAGTCGTCTGGGCGTCAGATTATGCGCCCATAGGTTGCAAGTGGGCGCTTCGGGCGGCTTGATTTAGATCCTGTATTGGCCAGCGCCTTGAGCTGCTCTTGAGCTGGAAAAGCGCTAAATAACGTTATTAAATACTACTAATAATATTAAGAAGAAGAAGAAGAAGAAGAAGAAGAAGAAGAAGAAGAAGAAGAAGAAGAAGAAGAAGAAGAAGAAGAAGACAATGCGTTTCCTCGTTACTTCGCGAGTTTAACAAATAAAAGGGGCTCCTTGATAACAGCAAGTACGCGTCACTCAATACCACAGACACACAATACTTCCAGCTTGGTTAAGCTACAACAAACGCCTTGTGCATGGGTTGTGTTCGGCGCGCGCACCTGCACTTAATCTGTTGAACAGCCTGGCCAGTGCAGCTGAAATAATTTATTTCCTGCTAGCAGACGAACTTTTGGAACGGTTAGACACGAAGTTTATTTGAAAAATTTCGCAAATAATTATTAGATGCAAAACATGCAATGGATGAATATAATTATATAAGGGGAAAGGTAATCTCTTGGAGTGAATCAGACTTTAAAAAAAAAATTGTTGGTGCAATTTTCATCTCAAGTTTCATTTTCAGATGTTAAGCGATATGCCTATAATAGGCTTTACACGTTTCAAGATACAAGGACACGGAAGTTAACAAGTTTAACTGTTCCAAGATAATACCAACACGATAATCGTTGCGCCTAAAACAGCTAATAATATAATTATACTAACTAGATAAATAACGTCAACAATTTTATTGTTCAAAGACCACGAAATGACGCCACTCGGTACAAAGGCATTAACACATTCACCGAACTATTAACCTGATACCCAGATAAAATGATAAACACGACGCATTCACCTTTTTCTCTCGCGCCTCGTTCTTTGTTGGGGTGGGGGTAGGGAGAAGGAGAATGGAGGAGGGGACGGAAGGAGGGGAATGGAGGAGTTGCCTGTTCCTTTGGGTTGGTGTTGGATGGTGGGTGCGCGTTTATGTAAATTTTTTTTTAATCTTTATATGAGTGCGTGCGTGAGTGCACGTGTTTGTGTTTGTGTGCATGTGTGTGTGTGTGTGTGTGTGTGTGTGTGTGTGTGTCTCAGGTGTGTGTGTGTGTGTTTTCTCGTTGACTGGATCTGTTAGGCTGGTCGTGTTATGACTGGAGTAATTGCTGGCATTGTTCCTTTTGATTGTGCTGTGAAAGTGATCGGAACCAAACCCTCTCCCAGACTCTCGGCGCCACACGTGACAACCTAGCCCCTTGCAAGGCAACTCAGGCGTATGACTATGGCCCGTGATAGCACGCAGCGTAGCCGAGATTGGCCTAGTACCTCCTCACAAGCGGAGAGGCCTCGCCTTGTCTCAGTTACTCTGTGTGCCAACAGGGATGTAGAAAGGGGAAGGGGAAGAACTGGAGCAGAGGAGAGGAGAGAAGAGAGAGAAAGAGAGAGA
>CM072519.1:65412278-65432278 GCA_036898135.1 Oncomelania hupensis
TCAAATGATTTGTCGTTGTAAATTGGTTATAAGAATATATGTGTGTTAGTAGTGAGAGAACTAGAAGACACGGGCGTGGTTGCGTGGCGAGTGTGTTCGTATAGTTCAGAGTATGAGGACCTATAATTGTTACAACAAAATTGTAGTTGTAGTATTGGCCAACTTGTGATTGTAGCCGTTATTTTATTTTAAAAAATGTGGGGTGGGGGTGGGAGGGAGAGGGGGGATGGGGGGGAGGGGGGGGTCTTTTTCTGTTTGCTGCATGAGATGCACTGTCCTATGTACATTCTCCATTGCGTGTAATAAACATTTGTTGACTTGAAATAAATAACTAATTCAATAATTATACACACATATAAGTCTAGTGTGTATGACTGAATGAATAGAATTTGTATAGCGAGCGCATCAGCTTTCAAACACAGAAGAGCATGTTCGTTTAATAAACCTTGGTAACTATAAACAACATTAAAGCAAATTTTGGTTTCCTTGTTGTAAAAATAGCAGTAAAATTGTTTTAAATATGAAACATGTTATTTATTTTAGCACTTTCCTTGTAGTTGTTTTATTTATGTAGACCCACGTATTTATTTCTTTAATTACTTAATTTTATGTTTGGTTTTCAACTCAGCATCCACGCAGTCAAATGTATAAAAAGATAATCTATTACAGTGACGTAGTCGAGCTTAAATCGACATGCTAGCTCCGCAGCCCAACTAAAGATCAGCCATGTATGTCATGGGCGCGACACGCGCACGTTGCGCAGACATCAATTTCTGGCCAACCAGATCGATCGTTGCTTGTGACGAAGTGACATATGTAACACCCTCTCCGCGTGGGCAGGCCTTCGGACTCGACGTGTCAATCACCGTGGTTGGTGAGTCGAGCTTTGACGAAGGAGAGAGAGAGCGAGAATGAAAGTGCGCAGTGTGTGTTGAGGGGTGAGGGAGGGTGCGTGTGTGTGTGCGTGTTTGGGGTTTGGGTGGCGAGAGGATGGGGCGACAGACCAGAAGAATGTGGAAATAATGTTTTTTGTTAAGGATAGAAAGAAAGGAAAAAATTCGTTTACTGCATTAGTTAGGTTTTTATTTTCCGCAGCTAGTTCAATCACTTCAAAGTCTGAGACGTAAAATAGAGAATTTTTTTGGAGGGGGGGGGGGTGATGGGGGGGGGGGGTCTGCGCAATGTCGAAGATTGAAAAGACAATTTTAACGACTTTTACATTTTAAAATTCTCCTTAAAACTAACTGTTCACTTATCTGTTTTCTGGTCATTCTTTCTTCTCTGTCTTTCATATTGCTACTTTTGTGTCACTGACCTACCAGGTTAAACCAAAAGTAATACAGGATGCTACCACGCGCTTTTTCTTCAATCGAACTCTAAAGCGCGGCGATCTGAAAAGATTGCTGTCCCACAAATGCGGAATAGAAATTTAAAAAACAAAATTGGCAAAGTTTAGACTAACTGCATCCAATACCAGTATTGAAAGGAGGGAGGAAACCGAAGTACCCGGAGAAAACCCTCGGTGTTGGTATGCAAAGTTAGATCATAAATTCAAAAGCTGATTATTCGGAAATATAAATAAATGTTGGCCGGTTGTCTACAATAGTCAGTTTTCCATTTGTTATTGTTGATTGTACTATGCGTGTTGACTTTAAACCTCTGCTCTCTGTTCCTTTTTCTCCATAGGCACATTTCAAATCTTGCTTTAGTAAATGTCATTGTAAAAGTGTATAATTATGTTCTACGTCGGTTGTAGTTGTTACTGCTGTATATGTGTATTTTGTTGTTTAGTCGTCAGCCTGCTCGTTGTGTGTGTGTGTGTGTGTGTGTGTGTGTTGTGTGTGTGTGTACGCGCGCGCGTGCAGTGGTTACTTGTACATTATAAGGGACACGTCAAATTTTTACTGTATTTTTGTAATTGAAGATTTCTTCATTTTATGTGACGTGTGTGTGTGTGTGTGTGGGTGTGTGTGTGTGTGCGTGTGTGTGTCACTCTCTCCCTCCCTCTCTTTCTGTTTAACTGTCTCTGTCTCTCTCTTAGTCTTACACACACACGTATGACCAAAGCATAATTAAATATATTGAATCTCTGTCTATTCATCTCTCTCTTTTCTATCTCTCTCTCTATTTCTCTCTCTCTCTCTCTCTCTCTCTCTCTCTGTCCTTTTCTTACACAAACACACACGCACGAATGACTAAAGCATAATCAAATATATTGACCCTCTCTCCCTCCCTCTCTTTCTCCCTCTCTCTCTCCTTCTCTCTCTCTTTCACTCTAAACCACCACCCAACCTAAACCCACCCGCATTCTCCACCCACCCACCCCCAGACCCCAATCCTGTCCTCTCCTGTCCACTTCTACAACCTTTTTCTCATTTTTAACGCAAGTTGCCGTTGAAGTTTGTCAGTTTTAACGAGTTTGGCAGTTAAAAGAGCAAATTTTTTTCCCTTTTAGTCTCTTAAGGTGTTTTTGCCACATCGCGGCGCGAGAAAATTTCGAAGACGTTTTTCTTTCTTTCTTTCCGTTGTCTTTGAGCTCTGTGAGTCTCCCCATTTCCCCTCCGCACCCCCCCCCCCCCCCCCCCGTTACCTTCCTCATCTTAACCCATCTTGGCTGTTGGCGGCGGTGATTGCATTGACACAAAGGACCTATCACCAGTCGTCTATCTTCTCTTGAGCTAGTCAGTCTTCATTTCAGCTTCCCCCCCCCCCTCTCTCTCTCTCTCTCTCTCTCTCTCTCCCCTCTTTCTATCAAAGGGACAAAACCGCTTCGTTTTCTATCATCCCTCCAAAAAGGTAGGAACAGCATCAAATTAATTTCAAGACAGCCCCGAAAAGATTAGCTCCATCGCGTTCTTCGCTCCGTCGTTGCAAGCCGCGGAGAAGCGCAGAGGGAAACGACGGACAGTCACGCCAGTACGGTACGCAGACACACAAAAACGGCGTATACAAAGCTATACACAGAAAGCAGTTTTACACCCGGAGAAAGAAAAAAAAAACAGCACTCTACTGGTTTCCTTGTCACACCTGAATTACATGGAAAGTTCGTTTCAGCTTCACATTTACATTTTTTTGGGTTTGTTTTGTTTTAAATTTAAAGATGAAAGGTTTGTTAGGCAATGTGTGTGGAAGTATGGTGAGAGGACAGGGGGTGATTAAAAAGATGGGGTGAGAGCGAGAGAAGGAAGGAGAAAAGACAGAAAGACGAACAAAGGAGCGGTTGAAAAATCAGGAATATACGATAATTATGAGTACCGGGAAGAGCTTTGGGGCTATTCCCAAGGGCATAATAACCTCGTTAAAAGCATGAGCAGACAGTCAATTGCGAATCGGTAAAACTAGAAACCGCATTCCTGTGTTCTTCCGAATAATCAAGTGTCTTATGATGTATAACTTTTGTAAAAAGGGACACTGGTACCATAGGATTAAATTAAATTTGTTCTTGCAGTGTCAGTTCTTATTGTTTCGCTGAGACACAATTTGCTGTATCAGTTCTCCATCGTGGGTAATCAAGATTTGTTTACTTGACTTTGACTTTGACTTGACTTTGACTTGACTTTGACTTGACTTGACTTTGACTTGACTTTAGCTTGTTGGAAATTGTCCTTATTTCAAAGTGTCACTTCACTAATTTCCCAGAAGGTGTTATTATTATTATTATTATTATTAGTAGTAGTAGTAGTAGTAGTAGTAGTAGTAGTAGTAGTAGTAGTAGTAGTAGTATGTATGTATGTATGCGCCTAATCTAGGATTATAGGCGTTTACATGAATAAGCAACTTTAAGTATAAAACAAAAGGAGGTAAAACTCATGAACTATTAACAAGTTAACTTAACAAGTTATATATTCTCTTTAACGCACACACACACACACAAACACACACACATACACACACAAACACACACACACGTACATACTTGCGAAGACCCCGTTGTTATGACTTTCATGAAACGCCACATATGTTGTGTTGACAATGGGTCATATATCGTCCCCTTTAAAAAGTACTTTTAAGTGTTCTAACGCTAACGTTAACCCTAACCTAACTCTAACCCTCACCCTAACCCTAACTCTAACGGAACATTCTTTTGACATCAGCATAACGAGATCCGTCAAAAAAATGTACGTAGATTCTCAAGTGCATGTCAAAAGAACGCCGTGTAAACACACACATACACACACACACACAGACACGCGCGCGCGCATCCACACAAACCACACACACACACGCGCGAGCTCACCCATGCAGGCACACACACACACCCACGAACTATGATTTTCCAGATTAGTTTCATTCATTTTAATCGATGAAAGAAAAACATTCCTTAATTTGCCAACATTGACTATGACGTCATAATGTAGAAAGTTATTATTGCAACATTGTTGACGATAAAGCCCTATCCTATCCTATCCTATCCTATCCTATCCTATCTTATCCTATCCTGTCCTGTCCTGTCCTATCCTATCCTATCCTATCCTACCCCGTAACTAGAAAGTCATTGGGGCACCACAGATGATCGTTGAACCAGCCTACTCCATCTTCCACCGTCCTCAGCAACCCTCATGACTTCACTCGGTGTTAAGCCTCCCATCTCTTTTTCTGTCTCCATCTTTTTCTGCTTCTTGCAAGGCCTGAGGCTGTGGTGACTTGGCCATACCATCGGAGCTCCCGTTTCTTTACCACAGCGAGCATGTCATCGTGTTGGCCAATGGCTTGTGTGATGTACTGTCGGACTGGGTCGCTGGTGATGTGTTGGTATAGGAAATGCCCAGAAGTCTTCTGTAGCACCTCATCTCCATGCTTTGTATTCTTCGTTGTAGATCTGCTGTGAGGATCCATATTTCGCAAGCGTATAAGAAGATGGAAATGACAAGGGAGCGCAGCAGCCTTACCTTTGAATGTAGACTGATGGTCCTGTCTTTTGAGAAATGGGCTTCAACCTTTTCATGGAAGCATTTGTTTGTGCGATCCTGGAAAGGACTTCCTGTCGGGACCCATTGTCTGAAACAATGGCACCTACATATTTGAAGCTATGCACCGTGCCGAGGGATTGGCCTTGGACTTTGATGTCCGTGTTGATGCCATTGGTGTTGTTGGTCATCATTTTGGCCTTCTCTGCACTTATTTCCATTCCCAAGGCTCTGGAGGTGGTGTCAAGCCTCTGTACCAGCTGTTCAAGTTCTTGTTTTTCTCCAGCCAATCCATCAAGGTCATCCGGAAAAGGGAGGTTGGAGATTGCTCTGCCCCCTGTGCTGATTTTACCTTCGTGATCTGCAAAGGCATCTGATAATGCCGTTGATGACTTTAAACAAAGTTGTTTTTGTTGTTGGTGTTTTAATTTAAAGATGGCCTGGCGGTCATAGATAGATGAAAGAGGAAGTTAAAGACAAACAATGACTCCGTAGACAGCTTCTGAATTTCTTTTTAACTTTTCTGTAATTCTTTGTTCTTTGTGTGTTTCGTCTTTCTTTCTTTCTTTCTTTCTTTCTTTCTTTCTTTCTTTCTTTCTTAACATGTCCTCATCAATAATAAATACAAAGTACTGTAGAGCATAACTTTAAAAACATACCTGGTTATCGCCTTTCTTTCTTTCTTTCTTTCTTTCTTTCTTTCTTTCTTTCTTTCTTTCTTTCTTTATTTCTTTCTTTTTTCTTGTTTTTCCTGCGCAAAACAGACAAAAAGTACTGTAAAGTATGAAAACTGTAAAAATCGCATTTCTGTCTTCCTCTCTTTCTTTCTTTCTTTCTTTCTTTCTTCTTTCTTTCTTTCTTTCTTTCTTTCTTTCTTTCTTTCTTTCTTTCTTTCTTTCTTTCTTTCTTTCTTTCTTTCTTTTCTTCTTTGCCTTTCTCAACAACAAGCAGAAATTACTGTAAAGGATGAAAACTGGTAATCGTGTTCTGATAATTAGCGTGCGCCAATCAGGAAGTGGCGGCGCAACCTGCTTCAATATCGCAGCATGTGCGTGTTTCCCTGGCATAAACCGCTCAAAGGGGTCAAATAAATTAAAAAGACTTGTCTGCGTTTAGAAAGAAGGAGAACAAGAAGAAGGATGAGGAATAGGATAAGGAGGAGGATGAGGAGGGGCGGAAGAAGAAGAAGAAGAAGAAGAAGAAGAAGAAGAAGAAGAAGAAGAAGAAGAAGAAGAAGAAGAAGAAGAAGAAGAAGAAGAAGGAAGAGGAGGAGGAGGAGGAGAAGAAGAAGAAGAAGACAAGGAAGAGGAGGAGAAAAGGAAAACAAAAGAAAGAAAGTTAGAAAAAAAGAAACAAACAAAAAATGCAAAAAGGAAAAAGAAAGATAAAGCAATCTTCAAATAACTGACTGACTTAGGAAAAAAAAGGAAAGAGAGGTTAATGGAAAAAAAAAGAACGAAAGAAGGAGGAGGAATAGAAAAAAACAGAAGAAATAAAGGCTAGTATTTTCCTGTCATGTTTCTTTGATTTAAAAAATATATATTTTACAGCCTGTCAGAAGGACCAAGAACAAAGAAATTGTTTGTTAAACTTTCAAAGTTTTGAAGTGTCCATAACATATTTTTGTTTCAATCTAAACAAAATACATTATGTAATTTACGACCAAACATTAACGCTTTTTCTCCCCAGCATTATTCTTAAAGTTTAGATGTCATGCAAACTTGTATGTTTTTGTTTGTTATGTCGTATATTCGTTTCTTATGTCGTATATTTTACGCATGTTTAGAAAGGTTTAGGAAGTGTAAGAAATGTTTACGCATGCTTAGGAAGGGGACATAGATCTTCGCCCTGTGGGTTAGGGCACTGATTAGAATAGACCCAAAGTTTCCCGACGTGTCGTAAGAGCCGACTAACAGGGGTGATGTCAGCACGGCATCACTAGGCGAAAGTCTTCTACACAGAAGTCACCGGCCAGGACGGAGAAACCTCATGTTACTACAGGTTCAACGACCACGTGCTCGGGGCCAAGGAGAGCCACACTGTATTCGTGGATATCGGCTGTGGCCAACAGCCTGGAGAAGATTGGGCCCTGCCAGGTCTTTCTTTCCCATGACACACTGTATGATGAATAAAACCATTTACTCCATGCCGGATCGGTTCGTCGCCCGGATCAACAAGGACCGCGCCTTCTGTTGGCCACCAGGACGGAGGCGATAAGTGTGCTACTGATGGACAACTTAGCAAGATCCGCACCAGAAATAACATCGTCATAGGAACCTGGAATGTCAGGACCCTAAATGCGGAGGGAAAATTAGAAGAACTGGCCCACGAG
This sequence comes from Oncomelania hupensis, assembly GCA_036898135.1. Lineage (NCBI taxonomy): Eukaryota > Metazoa > Mollusca > Gastropoda > Littorinimorpha > Pomatiopsidae > Oncomelania > Oncomelania hupensis. The sequence continues at coordinate 65,419,518 of CM072519.1, forward strand.
ATGGACCACTATCGATAATATAATTCCCTCTTTCCACAGAGGACATCATCTATTACGGATCTTATCCAACATGTTGTCAAGAAACTTCAGTCCTAGCTCATTAGGCGAGTCACCTTTATCAGTTGCGTTCTACACAGACCTTCTGTCTGTCATACAGTTCACGCGTTATATAAATAATGATGTTGTCTTTGGGAAATACGAGGTAAATATCAAGACTTAGACGAAACGTTGGAGACCAAAAAAATACGGCACACAATATGATACGCCTTTGAAGAGATATCGTTTCTTGGCGGCCCAACGTTATAGAGAAGGCTTTCTTGAAACTGGCCGGCACATATTTTATAAATACAGTGCGACGCCATACAATATGCTTTGCGTTTAAGAAAAGTCATCATCGGGTTGCATCGAATTTTGTCAGGAAGACGAGTTTTAGACGGCCAAGTTTTAAACCGAACGAAAATTGAAAAGCAGTCTGGGTTTTAATTTCTTGTTAGAAAAGACTTGATCCCCTTTGGAGACAGAGGATTGTCACCTTTTAAGTTGGGTTCTACCGCCTCGTTATCTTGAGTCGTTACAGGTGCGTCGCCCAACTTGAATAATGTCTTTAGGATTCCGCTTTGCGATACTCTTAAGAGCCAAAATATGTATTCTAATTATATAGCCAGTATTCATGGTCAGACGTTGAAAGCGAGCATGACGATGACTATAGGTTCTTCCAATGTACGGTGCTGCTTGATTGTGCTCACTATAGCGTGCATCCACATCGCCTTGCCTGCAGCTGCAGCTGCTGCATTCTTGGTGACATCAAATTAATAGTCTTGTCGTTTGTGTCAAGCGCATCACCTGATACTCTCTCTCATCAAGAAAGCCCATCTTTTGGCGCTAAAGCGATCAGATGAAGAGTTCCCGACGACACATTAGCGGGGGAACCGTTATGAGTGCTGAACATGACTATCGGGTTCTTGATTTTGCTTTCTCACGAAACAGACTATGGTCGTTGTGTTAAAGTCTATACTGATGACAGAAAAATCTACCTAGAAGTTCTCTGTAGAAACTTAAGGGAGAGACATTAAGTCTTTCTATTAAAGACCTATTTTTATTGAACAATCTATACCTAGAAGTTATCTTTAGAAATGCACAAGTACAAAAGATACAAAAAGTTTGTGTAAGACACTGGTAGTGATATTGTTTCGCCTACTTTTGCGAGCGCTGTGGCCGAGTGGGCTAAGGCGGGACTAACTTGCCTTGTCCACAGACCAGAAACCAAAGGTGTGTGACAGGTGTTCGATCGATCCAGCATCTGGACGTTATGTTGCTCTGAATTTTATTTACTTTCGACGTCTCTGGGGTTTCCTCCGGGTACTCCAGTTTGCTCCCCAGCAAAAATTTGAAAAACTCAACTAATATTAGGGAGGCTGTGTTTGGGCACGCCACAGGCTGTGACTACGCCTTCCACATGGGAGGCGGCCCAGAATTTCCCGATAAAAAGGGACAATGAAGTGTACCAAATCAAAATCAAAGGAGATGGGATTTTAGTTTAATGATTGCATCTTGAATATTATTATTATTATTTATTATTTAATAGTTCTTATATAGCGCTTTTCCAGCTCAAGGGCTGCTCAAGGCGCTGGCCGATACAGGATCTAACTCTAGCCGCCCGAGGCGTCAACTTGCAGTCTTTGGGCGCACCGTAATAACGCTCCAGACAACTGAGCACAATCGTGGGCAGCCAGGGATGAGGGAGAAGGACCTAGGTGCATGCTGGGTGTGTTCTTGTCACCGGCACTCACCCGTCTAGGACATGAGCGTCAGGATCTTTAAAGTCCGTTATGATGGAATGTATGCGACACAGACTAGACCTCGGTTTATACTCTCATCCGAAGGAGTATATATTATAATATTATACTTATAACCCTTATTAGATACTGTCATCCGGGGGACAAGGGTATATTCACATTTTTCTGCTATCCTATGCACCAACGGGAATCCCCTCTATGAAAAATACTTCCGTGTTTTTTTCTCCGCGTGTTTTAGTGAGTTATTTCCAAATATTCAAGAATAATAACATGTGTCACTGGCCACCTGTATCGTACCCTCACATATTTTTATTTTTTTTGCTGCAGTTTATTATCCCTTTCTATTGCCAGTGGCGCGCCTAAACCCTACCTACCTAACATTATTTTGAAAAATATTCGGAAAAACATAACGCCCAGATGCTGGCTCGAACCCACACCTGTCAGGCGCCATTGGTTTCTGGCTTGTGGACAAGGCAAGTTAGTCCCGCCTTAGCCCACTTGGCCACAACGCTAGCCTAGCATAGTCAGTTACTTCGTGTTTTGTGAAGGTTGCGACGGCGAAGCTATGGAAAACTACAAGAGTTTTCAGGTCCTGTTTCACTTTCTGTCGATGATCGACGCACCTCCGAAGTCGCCACAAATACAGGCCTCTACGATTGTTTTTTGCATTCTTTCACTGAGCATGTACTTCCTCCACCGTTTTTATACTTATCCCACTCGTTTTCTGGCTCTAACAATCGTCGTTTTCGGCAATTTGCCATATTTAAAAGTCACGCATCAAGCTTTGATAAAAGCAAAACAAGCCAAACCGGAACTTGGTTTCATATAACCTCGTTTTAATTTATAATGGCGATACCCACGAGTTTTTATGAGAGGTGCCGGAAAGTTGTGAATAAGAGAATGGTAAGAAAAAAACAACATCTTCATGTCATATGGTTCGGCATTACGAATTGCATCAGGGCTTCGTATAAAAACCCTCATACAAAACAGTATCACGTCTTGACGAAGCGCCATCAATGAAATTTCTTTCTGAGCAGAAGTAATCATAAAATCACGCTTTAGTGCTATTACTGCATGGTTAGAGTTCAAATCCGGTTTCAGCACTGTTCAAGGACATCGGAGATGTCTGTAAAAAAAAAAAAAAAAAAAAAAAACACACTAAAAAATACAAACTCCAATAGTTGTTTTTTTTAACAGCATCGCCATTTAACGGAATGTCATTTTCGTCCTTATATCTCGTATCTGTTATCTTAGGGCTGTTGTTCTTGTTGGCGTAAATGTAATGGTAAATGACGCTTTACGTGGTTTTGCTCGATGAAGTTTCGGTAAAATGTTATCTCGTCCTGCCCATTACAGTATCGCTAGTTTGTATGAAGCACCATTATGGACGTTTACTGTTTGCGTCAAATTTGTCGTAAAATCAACCTTCATTCGCGTTTTCCTCAATGAAATCTCGATACAAATCTACTTAATCCGACCCTCAACCTTAAAAGCATCCCTAGTTGACGAATGTGTCATTTTAAGCGCCTCATAGTCATAACATTAACTTGAACTCCCTTTTCGCTCTCAAAAGTTAAAATGACAAAGTAAAATTCTTTCATGCAACTTTCCCTTTCGCCGATGTGTCGCAAGCATATATCTGATTTCTAAATTCGATAGTAAAACCTATTGTTTTAAAAACTTGAGGCAGATTTTCACTTTCAAGATGCCCGGAGACAGGTTTTTTTTTTAGGGACACATTGGGACAGAGAACGGGCAGTTCCTGAGTTCTGACAACAGTATCAATGTCCCGAACTTTGTCCTCAGAGTGTGTCGCCTTTTCAACGCCTGTTCTCCGTAAGATGGCTTCTGTTGATAGCAGAATAAGACTCAAATGTTAGGGAAGAGGAACAGTATCAGATGATGCCACTGACACCAACAACAAGGCTTTGAGTGAAGTCTGGGTAAACAGCATCTGGCTTGAAAGTGTTAGCAGTAGGTATTAAGAGTAGCAGTAGCAGTAGTAGTAGTAATGATGATGATGATGATGATGATGATGATGATGATGATGATGATGATGATGATGATGATGATGATGATGATGATGGTGGTAATGATGATGATGATGATGATGATGATGATGATGATGATGATGATGATGATGATGATGATGATGATGATGATGATGATGATGGTATGATGATGATGATGATGATGATGATGATGATGATGATGATGATGATGATGTGATGACGATAATGATTATGATGATGATGATGATGATGATGATGATGATGATGATGATGATGATGATGATGATGACGATAATGATTATGATGATGATGACGACGACGATAACCATGATGATGATGATGATGATGATGATGATGACGACGACGATAACGATGATGATGATGATGATGATGATGTAGTCTTGTATAGCACAGTTCTCCACATAAACTGTTTATCATGTTCATTGCGCCCCAAAAAAGGAGTTACAGAGACCATCTTAATTGAATGAAATCAAAGACACAGGATGAAGATGCTGAGTCCGAACAGTGTTAATTCAAAAGCTGATTATAATAATTACGTATGGTTCCCACGGCTCTATTGTTTACAAATAGTTATCATTTATTCAGCGAGTTGTCCTTGGTGATTATTTACGATCGGATAATTTATCGTCACCGCGTTCTTGTGTTGTCATCTCTTCTTTATCTTTCAACGGTGTTGTTGTTGTTGTTGTTGTTGTTGTTGTTGTTGTTGTTGTTGTTGTTGTTGCTCTTCTTCTTCTTCTTCTTCTTCTTCTTCTTCTTCTTCTTCTTCTTCTTCTGCTTCTTCTTCTTCTTCTTCAAAATGTATATAATACCGCCACCCTACACACACCCACACACACATGCACATTTTTGCGTTAAAGTCACGCAGTCTTCTTTTAAAAATCTGTTCCTACCCTCACATGAATTTAAAGTGTCGCTCTACCTTTCCCTCAGTTTAAGGCTTCTGCTCACCAACCCAAGATAGAAGTAATTTTAGCTCAAATTCCACTCAGTAATTTTTTCCCCTTTTTCCTTCCCCCACACTGAATTTAATTTAAGATGTTGCTTTGCCCTCCCCTCCCCTCACCTCCCCCACCCCCCGCTTAGTATTAAGGTGGTAGCTCTCTCTTCTCTTTACTCAATTTAAGGTGTCTTTTCTCCACTCCAAACTTTAAGTACATGTGTCTAAATCACTGAAAGACAAGGATCTGGGGGGCTGATTGCAGGGTGAGGTGACGGTGTTACCTGCTAATGTGCTATAAACCACGAGGCCGGGAATCGCGTGCTACAGTGGCCAAACAAACGAGGGGAACGCGGCAATAGGTTGCTCCACATGACTGCTCTCCGTTTGGAGCTCGCCTCAGATCCACTGACGTGATAACAGTCATTGCTAACTGAGGCAAGAGGTGGAGCTGATAAGGAACAGAGGGGAGTGGAGAGCGAAGGGGGGTGAGGGTGAGGAGGGAGAGGGGAGAGATTGTGGGGGAGAGGCTAGAGTTTTGAGTGTGTGTGTGTGTGTGTGTGTGTGTGTGGGTGTGTGTGTGTGTGTGTGTAGTTGTTGTTTGATATTGCATTTATTAAGGGCACGGAAGATTTGGATTGTTAGATTTTATTCGTCACCCATTAGCGGTCGAATTTCGGTCTGTCCTCTCAGCCACAGCCCCGGCAACCGCGAGAGCAGCGCCATCCCGACAGGGGAAACAGGATCTAAAGTGCATGCTGGGTGTAGTATTGGTGGGCATTCACCGTTCTAGCACATGAGAGTCAGGATCTTTTAAAGTCCGCGCGGTGGAATGCATTGCGTACACAAACTAGACCTCGGTTTATACTCTCGTCCGAAGAGAAGGTGGGAGAGGCTGAGGATAGCCTAGCGGTGGGCTGGTGGTTGTGGAAATGAGCAGTGACCAGACAGACTGCCAAACCATCAAGCTGACTTCAGCCCTAACTGGGCTGTGTGGTTAAGCCAAAAAGATATTATATTTCCAGCAGTTGACGACCTTTGTTTCACTGGCTGTGCTCCACAATGACGGCTAAAGTTACTTTTGTAGCAATAGTGCAATGACGTTTGTTCATTGCACGGGAATACCCAAGTTGATCAATTTGATGTCGTTTTGAGTTTTTTCCCTCACTTTTCCTTATGAGAGGTTTGTACGTTCTTTCAATAGGAACGCATTTTTCCTGTGACATCGTTTGACGTTAATCAATAATAGTTTAAAACAACAACAACAACAACAACAACAACAACAACAACAACAACAACAACAACAACAACAACAACAACAACAACAACGACAAATCAGGCCAGTCATTTCTGTAATGCAATTTATTTATTTATTTATTTATTTATTGTATTTATTCGTTCTTATATAGCACTTTTCCAGGTAAAGGTCTGCTCAAGGCGCTGCCGATACAGGATCTAAACTCAAGCAGCCCGGTCCGCCCTGACTTTATAAATGAGTGAAATTATGGAGGGAACGGGGGAGGCGTGATAATTACAATCCGCTGATGGGTGATGGACTTGAAGATGGCTCAAGAACTGGGAGAATCACAGGTCGACTGAACCCTAAAAAAAGTTTAAACAGCCATTGTGGTTTCTGCGTTTTTGTCCTTTGTAGCAGATATAGTATGAAGAGGTGATACTGGACTGTCGATGATTGGGCTATAGCGGAGTCGAAGTTGGCAATATGGGCCTGAATTGACGTGATCTAGACGTAATCGTTTATAGAGCTCGATTCATATGCATTAATTAGCCTTGTGAGCTTTGACCATGATTAGCATGCACAGTGTGGTAAGGCGAGGAGGCAATGGATTCAATAGTCAGCGATGGGCGGTGGGGATGGGTGGAGCTGAAGATGGCGATAGAACAGGAAGTGAAGCCTGACCTGAGCTTGAAGGTTTCGCGCGATGGCGGTTTGTTCTTGGCTTGAAGCGAGTTAAAGCGCATGATCCGTTTTTGCTTAAAAACGTAGTGTATGCCTGCCAGAATCTCATTGGCAAGCCTTCTTTCTCATTGAACCACGACGGCCTGGTCGCATAAACTTGGCACTGCGCGACTCGAGTCGACACGATAATTACTGGCCCCGCAATCCGCACCTTGAAATCTTAGCTGGGCTTAATTTCTACGCGTGACAACGTTATGGCCGCGATTACTGCAAACGGCGCTCGTAAATTGTTCTTCTCTGCCTCGTCTCTTTCCTTACAGTCTTGTTTTCTACTAGACCCAAGCCCTTCAAGCTCTTCTTCACGTTGGAGAAGCTTACACACAAGTCACCTTTACTCTTTAAGCGGTCGCCCTGGTGTGGCTGAAGACATTAAACACGGATGGCTCTTGCCCCTTAGACTTGCTGCTGTTGCTCGCTGCGTCGAGCCATGGCCATTGTCATCTTAGCGCTGAAGATTAAGGTCCCCCGTCTTAAAGACCGCAGCGAAAAGGGGTAGGAGGGGATGTTTCTTATATGCTCAAATATCCGGGGACTTTAATTTAAACAACGACGATAGGAGAGGAGAGTATTTAGCCTCATGGGATGGGTGGGTGGTGTGAGTGGGTTGGGCTGGCGAGGCAGTTAAGATCACCTTACCTGGCATTCGCACCTGCCTATTGCCTCTGATGGCACCCTCGCACCTCATTGTGTTATTCAGCCTGTCGACTATCGCCACTAACAAAAACAAGGTGCGGTGTTGGAATTAGGCGATGATCATCATGATGGTGATGTTGATGTGCAGTGACGGTCCTCCATCAGATTTTTATCTACGGTGTTAGGTTGGTCGTTTACTCCAGGAGGAGGACGACGATGAAGAGGATAATGATAATAAGGAGGAGGAAGACGACGACGATGATGATAGTGATGTATATGATGATGATGATAAGGGCGACGACGACGATGATGATGATGATGATGATGATGATGATGATGATGATGATGATGATGATGATGATGATGATGATGATGATGATGATGATGATGATGATGATGATGATGATGATGATGATGATGATGATGATGATGACGACTACGATAAGGATGATGACAACAACGATGAGGATGGTGATGAGGAGGAGGAGGAATAGTAGGGAAGAGAAAAAAGAGGAGAAAGAGGAATGCCGAATCGTCTTTCTGGTAAGGACTTTAATGGAGGGTAATGACTGAGCGGGTCGTGATGATGATGATAATGATGATGATTATGATGATGATGATCACGACGACGACGATTATGATGGTGATGACGATGGTGATGGTGTGGGGAGGATTAAGAAGAGGAAGCTGAGGAGGAATGGTGTTGCTGTTACAGTGGGGCAATGACAGGGATCGGATGGTGTCTATCGAAATTTATGTTTGGGGAGATTTGTCCCTTACGCATGACAATCGGCCTGAGATGCCTAAGATATTGTCCCGTAATCTCACATCTCAGGACACTCCTGAGCTTCTTGTCCTAGAAAATTATGGTGGAGATCATTATATTCTCCTATTCCTGCCTCAAACCTCAGTGCTTAGCTTCCTTTCTATGGCCTAAATGTTAATACTAAAAACTCGGGCAGATTTTGCATGCCATGCAAAAAAAAAGGGGGAATAATACTCATTTTTGTTGGTCTGCTAGTTAGTTAGTTAGTTATTCATTGCTTACAGGGTTCAGCGGACTGCAAAAAGCCGAATCAGGACCACAGTCTGCTAGTTGCTATGTTTATAAGCAACTATACATAAATTTGATGATCGAATGAACCCAAATTCTTCAAAGAAGAGGAAAAAATGATGTCGATGTATTTTTATTACTTTGTCACTGTTCTCATAGTATGATCGGATTGAATAACTTTGTTTGTTTTTTTTTACATTTCTTCTCACTTTTATAACTATAAGGTGTGTTGTTTGTGCCCGTCAGAATTGGTATAGCATTCATATCGTGTACATATTGTTTGGAATGCATGTAATAAAGCTTATTGACCTTGCTTCTTCTATGACGTTATGTTTGTCCGACTTGGCTGAAAGTCCCTCAGTGGCTAGAACCGTAAATAAACTTGAACTTCAAGACGAAGCGAACTTCAGTTTTCAAATACCTATAGTTAGTCTACATCCTAATTATGATTATGAAGTACACTATTTTACCTGCATAACTCCAGATATTTTAGACTTATTTATCTATGGTAGCGAATGGCAGACGCCTGTATGTCAATGTGAGTTTCCGAAGTCGCGTAGCTATGTATAGAGACCTCTAGAATACAAGGAATACAAGGATACAAGAATACAAAGATTATCTAGCCTAAATGAAACAGATACGGACGCCCTTCAAATGCACGGATTACCAGCAGTATTACCGACATGCGGTGATTTCTTGATTTTTACGGAAATTCCTACAGAGTTAAGGCTGGCGTCAAGCACTTCGGCTAGCTTAGCATAATCTTGGACAATGTATCACTTGTTCACAAGCGTTTTAACCTCGCAACAAAGTACGAGTATCAGTCAGTGCAACGGACGTTAGATCATCGCACTTCACGCGTTGGCGCATTTCCCCGAATTGTAATGCCTTTATAATCACAAGAGGACCTCAGTTTAGCGAAGCAGACCTATCGATGCAGTACGGCAAAGACTACAATGAATAACATTCTCACCAATTACAAAGTAAGGCAGAAAAGATCCGTTTTAGTGTTGTTGTATAACGACAGAAATGAGAAACGGAATGTACTTTTTCAGTCACAAATGGGGTAATTTGCTCGTTCCTCATTTGTCTCCCGTGACCCATTTGTTTCTAAGTACGGGGGAGTGCTTTTTTAGTGCATGGGAGTGCAGTTGTAGTGCAAAAGAGTGTTTTAAGTACAGAGGAGTGCACTATCCGGGACGGAGAAAATCCAGCCAATTTTCGGAAAAGTTTGAAGCAAAAATCGACCTATTTCGTCGCCTATAAGAGACAAAGTAGGTCAACTTTTTAGACGGAAAGAGCCAATTTTGACTTAGATTCTTACATTTCTAGAAGATAGAAGAAATTTGCGTTCTTTCCGTCAAAAAAGTGCTTTCCGACTCCTACATTCTAAAATTACCCGATTTGTCACCACGCACAAGAATGTGTGTGTGTGTGTGTGTGTTTGTGTGTGTGCTTATTACTCATTTATTGTCAATTATTCACCTAAGGGATACAGACATTAAATATTGGAGTGAGCTAGATAAACGCACTGCTTAGCTAAGACCCGCCGAGGCCTGTGTTCTCATTCCCATCATAGCACAGAGACCATTGTAACCCTCCGCTAGTCTCGGCTACGCTAGATAGTGTTGTTAACATTTTTCACCAGCACCAATTTCACAAACGCCTTAATAATTTACCGAGACAATGCTATATACATTTCCTTACACAGAGCATTAGAGACTATATAGACTTAACTCAAAGCCGGATACCAAAAGGACAGCTTTCATACGCTTCTAGATTAGATTATCTGGATGCCTCGCGCAGTGTTAGCCTGTTCACGTACTTCACAAATACCTTTAAAATATACCCAACCGCTGTTATCTGATACGATGAATAATTGTTAGAGACCAGGGCGCACTAACAACCTCAGCAATGATAGCAAGGCAGTTTTCACAGGCTATAGATAATCTGCAGCATTAACCTCTTACTTACCGCCGCGGATCATTTCGCTTGGTGCTCGTAGACAGCAATTATGAGCTTTGTGGCACCCCATACAAAACGCTTATCTTGTTCGCTGGGCGAAAGTGTCGCCTATCGCTGCACCATATCCGTTTTCTCGACCCTTATTAACTTCTATTCTAACACTAACCCTGCACTCCATTATATATACACCTTTTCATCTTACCTCCATCACTTCTCTACTTCACACACACAAACACACACACCCACTCACGCACACACACACACCCACACACACACACACATACCAGTACACACACTAACACATACATACACACACACATACACACACACACACACACACACACACACTCATCTCCTAACCTCTATTTGTATCACGACATTTCTGTTTATCCGTTCCACTCCTTTCCCTATTCCGTCTATTCTTCCCCAAATCTAAACTCAAAATTTAATTTTATGTTGACAGAAATAAATTATTAGTGCTTGATGTCTTTTATGTTTATACCTGCAATGGAGTGATTTAGTCTTTTACGGTTGACAAAAAAACCTGTTACACTTATTTATTAATAGTGGATTCAGTCCCGATGCTTGAATCTTGATATGTGGAACTCGAATTCGTTTATCCACGCAGCCTCTTCATTCAACAACAAGGCATGAGTCGTCGTATAAAGTTTTTCAACTTTATTCAGCAAACGTCAACAACTGCATACAAGATCGCTTTCCGAAAATCACTAAAGAAATCCCTTCTACAAGCAGACAGTGCATTACTTACATAGCCTCTTTGCACTCGAGAAAAAATTCGAACATTCCAGCATGACGCAATAACACCCAATCAAAATAAAACTCGTCCCCGGAACTGCGCACTGTCTTACGTCATACAACATTCTTTGGGTTAGTGGAATCGCTTAGCTATTATGAGACACACCTGGAAAATTCCATCGATAATACACAAGTAATTCCAGAAAATTCTCAACAATATCGATCGACGAAAATTATTAACATTATACAAAGCTTCTTCTACCAAGAGCGCAAAATCAAATCAAAGGTAAAATACACGCTATGCAAAACAGAATGATCGGATCTATCGTGCGCGTCTCAATCGTAACATAACTCCCTACACAAGAAGAAATTTACTTAATTTCTAACAACCACACTTTTTTAAAAAATTAAACCAAAAATATGTGCTTTGTTTACCTTGAGAATTATGGGTTGTTGTATATCCAGGCTTATCTATAAATCATTTAATATAGTCTGGAACCAGAGCGAGCCAAAACAAAGAAGTCCGTTGGTCGGATCGTTGGTCGGATCGTTGGAAGCCATATCTCAAGAAGGGATTTTGTCCAAACTTCATAGGGACATGACCTAGGTTTGTGGCCTACCTGCCCTCGCTATCTTCGTTGTTCATTATGCGACCCTAGCTGACCAAACTGGCCATCCTGCCTGGTAAAGATCAATCTACTCAATCACCAAGTCAGTATTTGTGCACCGTTGAGTGTGATGATAATTCCAAAATCCATTGTTCTTCTTTATGTACCTCTTGGATACATTTACTCGAGCGTACATCAAAACAATTGTGGTACAGGACGCAGTCAATAATGGTACAGGACGCAGTCAATATACAAATTTCAAAAATAAAATTTCGATTTTCTTTCCGTCTTCTAATAGCGATCTCCTTGCCTTTACACCACCTGTTTGAGTGATTGGTGTGTGTGTGTGTGTGAGGGTGGATGAGACAGGTGAGCGTGTATGTTGGTATAGATCGCCGCGCTTTGAGCCTGATTGATTTGGGGAAAGGCGCGTATATAGCATCCTGTATTATTATTATTATTATTATTATTATTATTATTATTATTATTATTATTATTATTATTATTATTATTATTATTATTATTATTATTATTATCATTAAAACAGTTCCAAACCACGGGAAGGATAACATTGTTCAGCTAAAGTAGTTTACAATAAGGTCATCATTAAGATCATTTCTTCCCCACTAAACTCTTATCAAAGACGAAGCCTTCAGAATTGGATACGTTTTCTCTATTATTTCGTTCGGTCGTTTAGCCAGTCGCACTAGACTAGGCCTTCTACTGGTATGTAAAATAATCGGTAAATCGTGGGCAAGTATACTATGATGTTGCTCTTTTACACTAGATTAGGTTTTCTAGTTTGGTTTGTTCAGACACAATAACATAATCAGTCAATAATTATGTGGTATTTTGTTCGTGCAATGGTGCATGAGAGTGTTGGCTTGACTTCTGCTCTCTTATCCGTTTCCTAATTCTAGTCTGTGATTATTTACTTTACACCAAGTATACAAAGTTGTGAGTCGTCGAGGTAGCTCAGTGGGACAGAGTTTGGT
>CM072519.1:65434778-65474778 GCA_036898135.1 Oncomelania hupensis
ACGCACACACACACGCACACACACATACAGAATATGTGTTTGCCGTCAATTTTTCTTCTTCAGCACTGTTGACTGCTTCGAGAGCGTCATAAAACGCCGTACCTCGCATTTCCACCCATTTTTCTACGCGAATAATGCCACGCGTGCGGACTCTATCAGACTTGTAAAGCTCCAAACTAATAGACAACTGTTAATATCTTGGACGATTTGCTTAGGACTCCTTCGTGCAAGCAGTCCGCTGAAGCTGAGAATGGGCTGTACGGGCTGCCTCGGCCACCAGCTCCTCTCTTGGGACACCAGCTTCCGTTCCACGCGTTTTCCTGCCCGCTTCTCTATCTCTTTACACCGAGTATTTGAGCATGCGGAGCGATACGCCCTGCCCGCTCAAAGCTCCTGCATCATATTATCCTATCCTGCTTTTTTGTTGTTTTGTTTTGTTTTTCTCAGTCCTGGATACTCTTCGTGTCCTATCTCCCGTGCTGCACGTGCTAATGAGATGAGCAGCCATGGCAACAGTGTTCACGGCTGTTCTGGGGAATAATTTTCCTTGGCTTATGTGTGTGCCGTGTCTGGTATTTTTCCATCGCAAGCTAACATTGTGTTGGTGAAATGTTCAATATGTTTTCATAGTTTAGCTTTGTTGGTTTGTGAGCGGTTCAAAATGTCTTGGATAGTTATATAAGAATGACCAATTAAATATATTGGGTTCATCATCATCATCAGCAGCAGCAGCAGCAACATCCTCATCATCATCATCATCACCACCATCATCATCATCATCATCATCATCATCATCATCATCATCATCATCATCATCATCGTCATCATCATCATCATCATCATCTTCTTCTTCTTCTTTCTTCTTCTTCTTCTTTAATAATGGTATTGGATGCAGTCAATCTAAAATTGCAAAACTAAAATGTCTGACTTCCTTTCCGTCTTCCAATAGCGATCTCCCTGCCATTACACCACATGTTTAAGTGATAGAAACGTATTGTGTAAGAGTGGGTGAAACATGTGAGCGTGTATGTTGGTACAGATCGCCGCGCTCTGAGCCTGATTGATGATTTAGAGAAAAGCGCGCATATAGTATATGGTATTCTTCTTCTTCTCATTTCTTCTTCCTCTGCCGTTCATTTTCCTTGGTGTTAAGGGTTTTGTTCCTTAACTAAATTGTTCATCATTTTTTTGTCTTAGCTCATCTTACAGGTTAACCTTGCTTTTCGTCGCTCCTAAACTGAAAGTAGTTGACGATCTTGAAAGTGAAGTATGAATTGAGTTCTTGTCTCTTCTAGCTGTTGTAATTAACATTCATTAAAGGCCTGTTTCTATTTTCGCTAAATATTGAATTGAAGAGGGTGTGAGATTAATGATTGTGCGTTAATGTTGCGAATTCATTCGACGACAGAAAGTCTCATCTGTTATATGAATGTCCTATTTTGGTTATGTTATATAAGGAAAAGAATATCGATGTAAATAGTCAAGAATCAATTGACATTTTGTTGCATAGTCCAGCAATGATAGATATTGCCCGAATAATTTACAAGTCTGCAGTTGGCAAACTTCTGTAGTAATGTTAGATATTTTGTATGATTATCGTTCAACTTTAAATTGTTATATTATATGTTTGTGTACATGCGTGAGAATGGCTGTATGGTCTAAAATCACATAAGTGAAAAGACGTTAAAATAAATTATTGAATTGAATTGAATAGAAAGTCTCAATTTTAGCAATTGCTCCTAACGCTTCTCTATAGAGGAAATGGCGTCAGCTCAGCACATAGTTGTATTGATTTATTTTCTCCCAGTCACAAAGTAAGTCGTAACGTAACGTAGTGACAACTTGAACAAAGGGTTGTGCCCAACTTGTAATGGCAACGAACCAGGTTGTCTATCCGCTTATCATCCAGTATCGTCCACCAGAGACAGGGTGCCAGGGTGTGAGAGCCAGTACTGACATCTTCCCCGCCCTCTGCTTCCTCCCCTCCCCCACCCCCTTCCTCCCCTCCCCCACCCCCACGGCCGACCTCATGGCCCCTCAACCCCTTTCTCCAGACGCCTCTGGCCTCCAGAGCAATCCCCGCGACTACCCACCCCACCCGTGGCCCCAGACCCGCCCGTCACACCCTCCCAAACGCTGAAGTACCCGAGGGAGCCGTTCTCCCATCAGTCTGCTTCCCTCTCAGCATCCAGATCCATTGACATTGTTTTTGTGATAAAGAATACAGTATTTTGAGCGCTTGCATTATGCACAGTACTCTGTATAGTTTAAGATTACTCTATCGCCAACTCTGGTTTTAAGTTGAAAATTCAATACTTGGAGCGTGCAAGCATTAAAACAATGCTTCGTATCACCAATTTTCTAACGCCAACTTTTTTTTTCTTTTTTTTTGGGTGGTGGTTGTTGTGTGTGTTGAAAATTCAATACTTGAAACGTGCAAGAATTAAAACAATGCTTTTTATCACCAACTTCCTTCTCATCGTATGCAACACAGTTGATGCGATTGTGGGTCATTCTGGTAGGTCTAGATGATGGCGAAGTGTTAATCATAGCCTACCACGCCAACAGGATGCGTCCTAGTCTTCTGAGTTTTATATTCTCGTAGTTATGATCCTGATAATTCAGGAGGAGGTTGATGAAAGGTATAGCTCTATAGACCTAGGAAATGCCAACAGAACGAACTCGTTCTTATGAGTATAGTCGTCTATAGATCCTGTCTACCATTCAGAGAATTTGTTAAGAGATTGAAGGTGGTGAAATGTTTTTACATAAAGCGCAAACAACAAAACCAACGCCAACATCTGCATAATCTTCTTCATCCTCCTATGTCATCCAGAGAGGTTTGGAGAGCGAGCCGAGTCCTATTAACCTACCCCCACCCCTCCTCACACACACACAAACACACACACAAACACCCCCCCCCCCCCCACACACACACACACACACATATCCACACACCCCAAACCCCCATCGTGTTCCAACAACAAAAAACCCAATCTTCTGCATGGCGTTCTTCATCTTGCTCTAGAC
The DNA here is from genome assembly GCA_036898135.1 of Oncomelania hupensis. Lineage (NCBI taxonomy): Eukaryota > Metazoa > Mollusca > Gastropoda > Littorinimorpha > Pomatiopsidae > Oncomelania > Oncomelania hupensis. Next base: position 65,437,809 of record CM072519.1, read on the forward strand.
TTCCCTCGGGATTTCCTCAGTGACAGGATAATGGTGATGAGTTTAGGATGGCGATCGACCTTTTCCAGCTTTTATGATAGGCGACTTCATCCAAAAGCAAGTTCTTTTGGAGCAAAGTTGGCTAATTATAGCTTGTTTACTACCAGGCTAAAGATTTAAAGGGCGCCCCTTCAGATTTGTATGTTGGTCGATTTCATCCAAAAACCAAGTTCTTTTCGGGCAAAGTTGACATATTATAGCTTGTTTACAACGAGGCTTAAAGACTTAAAGATCGCACTTTTCCGGTTGTTATGACGGGCGACTTTATCTCAAAAGCGATCTTTTTTGGTTAAGGTATCTAGTTATGGTTTCTTTACAAACAAAGGCAAAATAATTATTTCATGTTAAGGTTGGATGGTGTGGGATTGGCTGTTTGGGTTTGGTTGCGTTTTTACGGAGACTGACTGATTGACTGACCGAGACTGAGACTTGATTCGTCAATGAAATTTACATTGAAATGCGCAAGCATAGTACATGTTAAAGAAAGTTAACGATTGTCACTTTAACAATAATAATAATAATAATAATAATAATAATAATAATAATAATAATAATAATAATAACAACAACAACAACACCAATAATAATAATAATAATAATAATAATAATAATAATAATAATAATAATAATAATAATAATAATAATAATAATAATAATAAATAAATAAATAAATAAATAAATAAATAAATAAAATTGTAGAGCTCACATATTTCACATAAGAATGAGCTATTCAAGGTAATAATACATAATAATTACACCGCCGTTATTGAAATATGAAGTTCGGAGAAAAAAATCAAACCAACAAACGACTTCATTCTTTTATAATTGTTTCGTCACTTGTATTACGCTTGACTTTAAAATCGCTTTTCTTTGATGATTTTATTACATCTGGATAAAACCTTGATGAAATACGTAATGTTGAAAATGACGTCTTCAAACGTCATGATAAGATGTTAAGGGGAAGAAGAGGGCGGATGGGGGAGAGACGAAGAAAGCGCAATAACTTATCCCTTTATCAGATGTTCCTCTCAAATTTTACAAAACTCTTTCAAGAAAAATAACAGGAAGAGGGGACGGAATTAATGTCAACAGCGAGATGACAAGATTCCCCAGATTCTATGACGGGACGGAAGAAAGACTGGCGTGTGGTGCGTAGGCTGAGTTAATGTGTTGGAATAGATAAGAAGAAGAAGAAGAAGAAGAAGAAGAAGAAGAAGAAGAAGAAGAAGAAGAAGAAGAAGAAGAAGAAGAAGAAGAAGAACAGCAACAACAACAACAACAACAACATGACGAGACGATAGAACAGCGACGGAACGAGAACGAGAACAAGAACTCTGGAAATAATGGTACGGGAGGCAACTCCGAGACAAGGGCAATGGGCAGATAGAGTGAAGGCACTCAAGAGGGGAAAGGGAGGTCAATAGTGGCCGTTCTCCAATAAACGGTTATCTCCCTTGGAGATATGACGTATGGCATCGTGTCCCGGATGTCTTCCAATACGAGCTGCTGGCACCGGAAGACTAGACGAAGATGTAAAACTTCTGCGAACATGGTGCCAGAAATTTTCATTTTCTCGCGAGTAGTTTTTATATTATTTAGCTGTTTTCTCTTTTGAATATGGATCTTGTTACTTTCCTTTTTGTTGTTCTTCTTGTTCTTGCTGTTCTTGTTTTTTGTTCTTCTCCTTCTTGTTCTTGTTGTTGTTGATGTGATGTGAGGTGATTGTGTTCTTTGGATTACCCGCTCCTCACAGACTTTCCGCCACTGGTACATAATAAACTGGTCAATTATAAAATATAGCGTATCCCTCTCCCTCAAACTCTAACAAAACTCAATAATGGCAAGTTTGCTTTACAAAGGGCGATGTCATGTTAATTATTGTTGTAATCAAACCTTTTTAAAAAGAAGACTTGACTACACATCATTCTATCCTAATGACATTACAATAATTAGATTGTTTAAACAGAAATCAAAATTAGAAATGCCCCCTTTTCAGAACATTGTTCTGAAAGGTAGCTTTCGCTTGCGCATTTAGGGACAGGAGCTTTCTCCCAGGATGATGTCCGCAGAACTGTGTTGACGTTTGCAATTTTCTTGTTGAGCGAACAAGACAGTTGTGACACAGAGTATCAGAGATTGTGGATTCAACGACCGGACTCGATTAATGAGGTGCAGCTATACCTCTGCTAGTTCTTGATGGTCTGTGCCGGACGTTCTCGCTCTGGCGGGACAGATGAGGAAAGGCATCCAGACTTTCTGGGGTCATGGCTTGTCCGCCATTACCTCTTACTGAAATAATAATGGTACTGGCAAACACGCTTGGTCTCCACAAAAACTCCAGACGATGGACATGGCACAGTCCTGGCGGGGAGCATCACAACCAAATAGACTACATCATGGTCAAGAAACGCTTCAGATCAAGCATCAACATTGGCAGGACACGTACTTTTCCAGGAGCAGACATCGGAAGTGACCACGATCTCGTGATGATGTCTTTCCGGCTCCACTTGAAGAGAGTAAATACAGCAAAGTGCACTAGACTGAAGTTCGACCTGGACAAACTGCAAGACCCAGAGGTGGCAGAACTATTTCAGGCCACAATTGGAGGGAAATTTGCACCACTGCTCATTTTGGGGGCTGGTGAAGTAGATGTCAACACCATGACCACCACCTTCAACTCAGCTGTGACAGATGCCGCCACTGAGATCCTTGGCAAGCACCGACCAAAGAAGAAGCTGTGGATCACACCTGAACTTTTGGATCTGTGTGATAAACGAAGAGAGATGAAAAAGAAAAAGAACACCTCACAGGGAGCTGATGTCTACCGAAAAATCAACAATGACATCCGAAAAGGCATGCTCACAGCAAAGGAGAACTGGATAGAAGATCAATGCCAGGAAATAGAGAACAGTCTGAACAAGAACAACAGCAAGAAGGCCTACCAGACTGTGAAGCGGCTGACAAGTGTCAAACAGCCCAAAGTCTCCACTATCCAAAGCAAGTCTGGCATATGCCTTACAGAAGAACAAGAAGTCTTGGACAGATGGACAGAGTACTGCTCTGACCTTTACAACCATACACCAAATGGAGACCCATCAGTTCTAGCATGTCCCGAGAACAGAGAAGAAGAAGAAATCCTCCCAATTCTCCGGGAAGAAGTTGAGGCAGCAGTGCAAGCGCTAAAGAAAGGGAAGTCAGCGGGAGTGGACAACATACCCGCGGAACTGCTACAAGCAGGAGGAGAAGCGATGATTGATGCCCTCACCATTATCTGTAACAAGATCTGGCAGAGTGGGGAGTGGCCTATACCATGGACCCAGTCGCTTGTCATCACTCTTCCCAAAAAAGGTAACCTTCAGGAGTGTGAAAATTACCGGACCATCAGCCTCATCAGCCATCCCAGCAAGGTCCTCCTGAAAATAATACTCAACAGGTTGAAACCCCAAGCTGAACAAATCATAGCTGAAGAACAAGCAGGATTCAGAGCAGGGCGAAGTACCACTGAGCAGATTTTCAACCTCAGAATAATCTGTGAGAAATACCTACAGCACCAACAACATCTATATCATGTGTTCATAGACTTCAAGAAGGCGTTTGACCGAGTCTGGCATGCAGCTCTATGGGCAACAATGAAAGTGTACAACATCAGCCCTAAAATTATTGAAGTCATCAAAAGCCTGTATGACAAGGCTACCAGTGCAGTCCTCCACAACAGAGCCATCGGGAATTGGTTCAGAACAACAATTGGTGTGCGTCAAGGATGCCTACTCTCTCCAACACTCTTCAACATCTTCCTAGAGCGCATCATGTCGGATGCTCTTGCAGACCATGAAGGCACAGTCAGCATAGGGGGTAGAGCAATCTCCAATCTTCGTTTTGCAGATGACATTGATGGATTGGCTGGAGAGGAACAAGAACTTGAACAGCTGGTACAGAGGCTTGACACCACCTCCAAAGCCTATGGAATGGAAATAAGTGCAGAGAAGACCAAAATGATGACCAACAACACCAATGGCATCAATACGGACATCAAAGTCCAAGGCCAATCCCTCGACACAGTGCATAGCTTCAAATATTTAGGAGCCATTGTATCAGACAATGGGTCCCGACAGGAAGTCCTCTCCAGGATCGCACAAACAACTGCTGCCCTGACAAGGTTGAAGCCCATTTGGAAAGACAGGACCATCAGTCTACATTCCAAAGTAAGACTGCTGCGCTCCCTTGTCATCTCCATCTTCCTATATGCTTGCGAAGCATGGACCCTCACAGCAGATCTCCAACGAAGAATACAAAGCATGGAGATGAGGTGCTACAGAAGACTTCTGGGCATTTCCTATACCCAACACATCACCAACGACGAAGTCCGACAGACCATCACACAAGCCATTGGACAACACGATGACCTGCTAACAGTGGTGAAGAAACGGAAACTTCGGTGGTATGGCCACGTCACCAGATCATCAGGCCTTGCAAAGACTATTCTGCAAGGCACAGTGCAAGGAGGTAGAAGAAGAGGGAGACCGAAAAAGAGGTGGGAGGACAACATTCGAGAATGGACTGGTTTGACACTGAGCGAAGCCATCAGGGCTGCTGAGGACAGAGAAAGATGGAGTATGCTGGTTAAACGATCATCTGTGGTGCCCCTACGACCTTCGGGTTACGGGACAGGATAGGATAGGATAGGAAATAATAATACAACAACAAAACCAAAATAATTTTCAGATTGGAATTCTTAAGACAGTAGAGAGGAAAAAAAAAAAGAAATTGAAACCAAACAAAATGTTAAAACGTTGGCCTTTGTTTAAAAAGCTTTCTATAGGGTTACGCAGTGGTGTAGCTTGTTCTGGGGCATACGCTAGAAATGTTTTATGGTTAAGCAGCGTCGGGCGAGGTTAGTCCTTGGATGGGTGACCACGCTTGAAGGCAAGGACCAAACGACAGTAAAAGAACGACGCAAGCGCACGACGCACCCCAACCCACTCAGCTGAGAATGGGTCCCTGGATCTGTTTTGAACCCAGGAAGGTAAAGTAGCAATGGAGAGGAGGAGAAGAACAAGAAAAAGCAGAAGAACAAGAAGACAACAACAACAACAACAACAACAACAACTTTGGCGCCTTATCGAACTACCATAGAAGAAGAAACAAATTAATCAAAGATTTCCTAGGAGCCACGAAAACTGTGAGCGTTTTAGATTCAGTCTATACTTCTGAAATGTGAGGAAGGCTGTGGAAAATGTCTCTCTGTAATAAATTCAGCAATTCCGTAGTATTATGACGCAGGCTTTTGGGGACAAAAAGATACATTTTTTGTTTTAAAAAAAAATTCCCAAGCAGCCCATACAACGATGGCGTCGTGTCGTCAGGATTGGGTGTGCTGACTCCGAAGGCATGACAGGTCCTGTAAGAGAGATGGGGGAAGAGATGAAGGCGATAGGGCGAGATCCACTCAGCCCCTGTGTCCAACTCACTGCCGGAGCCTTCTCTCACCAGGCGTCCATCGCCTGCCTTCAATATGGCTCTCGCAGGAGATGGAAAGTCCAACCTGCCCCTTGTTGCCGCTGCTATGATAACGCTATGACAAACGACGCCGGTTCTAGTGCTGTTTGTTGTAGTTGTTGTGGGGTTCACTTTGAAAAGGTTCGCATACCTTTTCCAGTGTCAGCTCGCACAATCTTTCCGGTTTCGGCTCGCACACTCTGACTCGCACATCTTGCAGTTTTAGCCCTGGTTATTAAGGTAAGTTTTTTTTGTAGTTGTGGCCAGCGCTTTGAGAAGCTCTCTGAGCTTCTAAGTGCGCTACATAAGAGCAATCTCTTTCTTTAATACCTTCCTGAGACCATCAGATATTGATTTTGTTTTGAACAACAACAACAACGATAACAATAACAACAAACAACTAACCAAATCAATCCAAAATACTACCACAACAGCATCAGCCACAAAACAGCCACATCTATATACTCTATAATAAACTGCTCTCTTTATCATTTCCCCAACTCATCGGTTGTCTTGGAAAGGTCTGAAATCCCCGTTATGGCTAAAATTAAACCTATCTAATAATGATTATAGAATTATGCTTTAATTTGTATTCAGCTCCGTCTGCATTTGATTTTTACATTTTATATTATTGTATGTTGGATTCTGCTCAGACGCAATGGCCATAAAATTTACCCGCGTATAACTGCGCTAGACAACGCCAACGTCGTCATCATCCATCATCATAATTTTAATTTATTTGATTGTAAATATTTTTTTTAAAACTATTTTATTGTGCTTTTAAAAATATATTTTATAATAAATTTCAGTTCTATCGAATTATCCCAAAAAATCCATTTTACCTCCAATTCTCTCTTTGAAAAATCCCAGGGACGGAAACAGCCATCACTGGCACTGTCTTGTGTGCCCATAAAGGGATGACAAAGTAGGCTGGTGGGCTAGAGATAGTTACATTCGCGCCACGTGAATTGTGAGAGGAATGACTGGAGACTAGCGGGAGATAGGACAAATTGAACTGCCTTGGGACTAGAATTCACCCTTGGCGGAATCCGAAAAGTGAAGAGTGAAAAAGAGAGAACACACTGATTGATTTCAACGCTACGAAACTTTAAATCCCATTCCGGGTTTATTTGGTGTGTGTGGGGGGGGGAGGGAGAGGTGGGGGTGCGTATGCGTGTGTGTTCAATTTGGATCATAACGACAAAACTGGACAATATATGTATGCGCTTTAAGCCAAACTCCGATGGTATGGCCACATCACCAGATCATCAGGTCTTGCAAAGACCATCCTGCAAGGCACAGTGCAAGGAGGTAGAAGAAGAGGGAGACCGAAAAAGAGGTGGGAGGACAACATTCGAGAATGGACTGGTTTGACACTGAGAGAAACAATCAGGGTTGCTGAGGACAGAGAAAGATGGAGTACGCTGGTTAAACGATCATCTGTGGTGCCCCAACGACCTCCGAGTTATGGGATAGGATAGGATAGGATAGGATTTAAGCCAAGGCTTTTGGGAAAATCGTGCTTTAGAAATTATTATTATTATTATTATTATTATTATTAGTAGTAGTAGTAGTAGTAGTAGTAGTAGTAGTAGTAGTAGTAGTAGTAGTAGTAGTAGTAGTAGTAGTAGTACAAGCCAGATAAAGATGGAGCACGGAAGTAGCAAAGTAGAAAAATATGTAGGAAGTTTGCAAGTGAGCAACCCTTTGAATCTTTCTTTTTTTATCACGTAGGTTTACCTTCTGAAATATTCTTTTGGCGACGCTCCACTACCCTTTTGTAGCTTCGGCAGCACGCTAAAGAACTCGATATTATTTTTGCCTAAAAAATAAAAAGGCAATATTTCAAAATTAAAAATTGATTTCTATTCTGATTTCTGTAATAACGATTTCTTCAGGTCACCGCGCTTTGAGTTCGATTGAAGAAAAAGCGCGCGATTGCGTCCTGTGTTGTTGTTGTTGTTGTTTTGTTATTATTATTATTATTATTATTATTATTATTATTATTATTATTATTATTATTATTATTATTATTATTATTATTGCTGAACAACCACGCTTGCACCAGTAAATTTAAAATAATAAAATAAAATAAACGTGTTGGTCTAACACGTGGCCTACCGAAGCATCTTACTTCACTGTTGCATGTTACTAGTCGATTCTCAGGTAAACAGGCCCCCACCTCCAAATCCCCCCCCCCACCCTAAGTCCTCCACCTCCGCCCCCACTCCCCCATCTTCCCCCAGAGGTTAAACTACAGTAATGAGCATACTGCAGAAGCTTAGATTTTACTATTATAATTATTGTACCCCAATCATTAATATAAAATTTTAAAAAAGCTTGAATTGAATGAATATTAAAATAAATGTAATGTCCAGACCCACCATTGGGGATACGGCAGACGGGGGATAACCAATCCCAGGGAAGATGGGACAGGGACGGAGCTAAATCAACACTGAACCACCAAAGCAATCATAATGCGAAGGTAGACAGGCGGGCGACTTGAGTTAGATCCTGTATTGGCCAGCGCCTTGAGTAGCTCTCGAGCTGGACAAGCGTACTATAAGAATGATAAATCAATCAATAAGCGGCCACTTTGATCTTGCCCGCTACGAGTTTCGAACCTTGGTTCTCGGAGTGCCAGGCGAACAACGCTCTTACCACTGAGCTAAGGTTGCAGGCTCGATCCAAAGCGAGCTTTTGAATCTGTAGTTCCGAAGCGATGCAGACGCTGTCTCGTTGTGTGGATGGCTATATTAGCCTGGCCCTGGCTCTCAGGCTCTGGCTGTGTGGACTAGGCAAGGCTGAGTGAGATCTGATGGAACAATTCGGCGCCTTATGGCCGGGAGTGAGCGGGGGCATAGGCTCGTTTTGACGACATTGGCGAGAGACTGGAGACTGATAAGACGCAGAGTTGTGGCATTGCACGTCGTCTTGTTCCCATTCTCCCTGCTCCTAACGTCTAACTGATGGCCGTAGAGACTGGAGAAGGAGCTGAGGGGTTTTGAGGAGGTGTGGGAGACGGAGAAAATAGAGTGGGGTAGAGGGGAGGGGGGAGGGGGAAGAAGGGATGGGAGAAGAGAGAAGGAACAAGAAACTGATGATTGAATGACGATTGAGGAGGATTGCGAAGACGTACAAGATTAAGTTTACCTACCATTCTCTCGTTCCTAACGTCGAACTCAACTCATTGCCATTGATGCTGGCGGGGGAGGGGGGGGAAGGGAAGGGAGGGGGTTGGGTGGGAGTGAGAGGGGAGGGGAGATTGAATGAATGAAGGGAGGAAGGACTAAAGGGGTAGGAGTGACGTGGGTAGCGAAAGGGAAGGGTGGAGTGAGACAATTTGTAAAGAAATTTCTTGTACAATATGAACTAATAACGCCGAGTCGTTCTCTACCTCCATTTCCCAGTGTTTCGTAAACGCTATCCCTTTTTTGTTTCTACGAGAATATTAATTATTCTTGCGGAAAAATGAAAACAGTTTGTCCCATTCTCTCTCTCTCTCTCTCTCTCTCTCTCTCTCTCTCTCTCTCTCTCTCTCTCTCTCTCTCTCTCTCTCTCTCTCTCTCTCTTTTAAATTCCTCACTGATACTGTGGCAGCGAGAGTGAAAGCGGAGAGAAGAGATTGAAGAAGGGATTTTGACAGGAGCAGGGATGAGTTGAAAGGCGGAAAGGTGCGGATGTTGGAGTTATGGTGGGGAGAGCGAGAGAGTAACAGCTTTGGAGGGGAGGGGGGAGAGGGGGAGCATACCAAAATTATTTTTTGTGTGTTTTCCATCCTCTCCGACCTAATAACTGAATACTGCTTAGCTGAGGTCTACGTTGGCTTCTAACTATATAGTTAGGAAACACTTTTGAGGGGTATAGGTTCATTCGGCGAGTCTCAGCTACGCTTTATGTCCTAACTAATAAACAAACGAGGAACAGAGTGTCTAGGGGGTAGGGAAAGAGAGAGAGAGAAAGATTAAAAAAAAATAAAATTTTATTTTAAAAATTGGAAAGGCCCAATGGACTTTGATAAGGTTTTGAGTTGTGATATTAAGCGTAATCTATAAAGCTTAGATGAGACGATCGAGGTCTTTTCCCCTTTCTCAAGTGTGAAGGCTTTCGTCTAGTCTTTGCTAAACGCTGTATTCGCGTCATCTTCTTGGAAAGAAGGTGACTGCAGAGAGCTGTGGCTCTCGTACAAGGTGCCGATGTACATTATTTTGTACTTTGATGTTATGAGCTCTTTTGAAAGTAAGATCGAGGGTCCCGGAGTAAGAACGAAGGGAATTGTTATCGATTGTTGATATTCATTCTCGATGAAATAATATGTAAGGGAATTGTTATCGATCATTGATATTCATTTTGGATGAGATAATGTGTTTGTTTGGGGTCTGTATCATGTTTTGTGCGCATATAAAATCACAAGAAATAAACCTACAATAATTATGTATTCCCTACGGTAGTTTAAAAATGGCGTCATCAGTGCGTCATTTTGACCACTGCATTATTTTCTCGTACTTACGTGGTTGTTTTTATTCCGCTATGAATTTTTACTCTTGTGGAGTAGATAATTATAGACAACTAAAATTTTGGGATTATCATTATCATGCACGTCCCTCCCCCCTCCCCACCCCTCTCCTCCTCGCGCCCCACCCTCCCCCGAATAAAATCAAATTAAAATGTAAAACGATTGATTTATCAATATTTATATATTTGCGGTTGTTGTGTGTGTTTCAGACGAATGTTTCCCACGTTACGAGTGTCCTTCACTGGTCTGGAAGCGGACAGTCGCTACTACGTGCTGCTGGACGTTGTGGGAGTGGATCAGAAACGATACAGATACGCCTATCACAGATCGTCATGGCTCGGTAAGGGGATACTATTCACAATAACCCAGGCTTCCTCGGCTCCCAGTTTGAGGGCTCCAAGTTTCTCTGCCTAGCTGGAGGGTTGATTTTATTTACGGCAGTATGAGACTAGGCCTAAAATCCTATGCTCGTGACCCTCCTTGCAGCTGAACCCCATGGTTTTGCCATTGCTCTTCGCGCTAGTCTTGCGCTAAATCGATAGAGATTATCACACTGTATTGGACTGTCGGACATCCGTAATGTCTAAAACGGGTGACGGTCGGTGATAAAGTAGCGTGGAGGAACAGAACACATCATCATCATCATCATCATCATCATCATCATCATCGCCGTCATCATCATACCAACAATAACACAACACAAAATAATTAGAAAATATTTCAGAGATATAACCATCTTCTTCAGTCCTGAAGATGGACATTTTTTTTTTAATTTAATGACGCGGTAAAAATAACACAAAATAATTCTTACAACAACAACAACAAAAACAACAACAACAACAACACACACACGCACGCACACATACACACACACACACACACACACACAAACACACACACACAAATCGATGCACAGCCTTTCTTGCGAAGAGAAAGTGCTCAGTTGTCTGGAGCGTTATTGCCATGCGCCCAAATGCTGCAAGTTGGCGCCTCGGGCGGCTTGAGTTAGATCCTGTATCGGCCAGCGCCTTGAGCAGCTCTTGAGCTGGAAAAGCGCTATACAAGAATGATTAAATATTTCGGGGTGGCCAAGTAGTAACTCGGTGAATAGTGAAGTGGTTTCCTCTGCCCAAGGTCGTGGGTTCCAAAGGGGTTATTTATGTACCACACTTCCAGGTCACCAAGAGTTTTCTCCGGGTACTCCGGTTTCCTCCCTCCCTTCAATATTGATATTGGATGCAGTCTCTCTAAAACTTTTACAATAAAATTCGAGTTCCTTTCTGTCTGCTAAATGCGACTTGCCTCTACGGCACATGTTTGAGTGGTGAAAGTGTGTTTGTTGGGTGTATAGGAGTGCCTGTAATATGTGAGCGAGTATGTTGGCTACAGATAGCCGCTCTTTGAGGCTGATTTAGGAATAAAGCGCGTATATCATCCAGTATTAGTATTATTAGTATTATTATTCCTGATTTTTTTTAAACATGGCTGTTTGTTTAAACTATTTAATTCTTGTCTTTTGCTGACTGTAAGGATTCTTCTGACTGTAAGGATTTTTAATAAACCAATAAAAGAATGAATGAATGAAGTAATGAAGTAATTGATATATGGAAGGAAACTGAAACAAATAAATAAGGAAATAAATGGAAGAGAAATGGTAATGGCTGGAAAGGACGGGGAGGGTGGAAAAGGGGGGGGGAGAAAAAGAAGAGAGAAGAAGAAGAAGAAGAAGAAGAAGAAGAAGAAGAAGAATATGATGATGATCATGATGGTGATGATGATTATGATGATGATGATGGGGATGATGATGATGATGATGATGATGATGATGATGATGATGATGATGATGATGATGATGATGATGATGATGATGATGATGATGATGATGATGAACAATATAAGCGCACCAGTGGTTTCCCCATTGTTGTATTTCATGTTCGCCACCTCCAAAACACGATTCCATTCTCTTTCAGTAGCGGGAAAAGCAGATCCGCCTTTACAAGCCCGTTTGCACCAGCACCACGACTCTCCCCTGACTGGCGAGCAGCTTGCCAGACAGACGGTCAGCTTCGAGAAACTCAAACTGACCAACAACCTGCTGGACAAGAGTGGCCATGTAGGTGTATGTTGACATTTTCTGCTTTTATTACTTTTTAAAAAAATAAAAATTGTTCTTTTAATAAAGATTGTATATGAATACTGTAGCCCTAACATTATTGAAGACATCAAAAGCCTGTATGAAAAGGCTACCAATGTAGCCACAACAGCGCCATCGGGAACTGGTTTAGAACAACAATCGGTGTGCGTCAAGGATGCCTTCTCTCTCCAAAACGCTTCAACATCTTCCTAGAGTGCATCATTTCAGATGCCCTGGCAGATCACGAACGCACAGTCAGCATATGGGGTAGAGCAATCTCCATCCTCGGATTTGCGGATGACATTGATGGAATGGCTGGAGAGGAACAAGAACTTGAACGGCTGGTACAGAGGCTTGAAACCACCTCCAGAGCTTATGGAATGGAAATAAGTGCAGAGAAGACCAAAATGATGACCAACAACACCAATGGCATCAACACGGACATCAAAGTCCAAGGACAATCCCTCAACATGGTGCACAGCTTCAAATATTTAGGAGTCATTGTATCAGACAATGGGTCCTGACAGGGAGTCCTCTCCAGGAACGCACAAATGCATAGACAAGGTTGAAGCCCATTTGGAATGACATGACCATCAGTCTACACTACAAGATAAGGGTTCTGCGCTCCATTGTCATCACAATCGTCCTAAATGCTTCCGAAACATGGACTCTTACAGCAGACCTACAACGAAGAAGACTTCTGGGCATTTCCTATACCGAGCACATCACCAACGACGAAGTCCGACAGACTATCACACAAGCCATTGGGCAATACGATGACATGCTCACAGTGGTGAAGAAACAGAAACTCCGGTGGTATGGCCACGTCACCAGAGCATCAGGCCGTGCAAAAACCATCCTGCAAGGCACGATGCAAGGAGGCAGAAGAAGAGGGAGACAAAAAAAGAGGTGGGAGAACAACATTCGAGAATGGACTGGTCTGCTCTTGAGCGAAGCCATGAGGGTTGCTGAGGACAGAGAAAGTTCGAGTATGCTGGTTAAACGATCATCTGTGTTGCCCCAACGACTTTCGATGTACAGGATAGGACAGGATAGGATAAAATAAATATTTATGTATTTTAAAAATATAAATTTTAAATTAAAAATTTAATATTATTATTATTTAATTTTTTTTTTAATTGCGGTGAGCCGGTGAGGGAGTTAGCGAGGGGGTAAATGAAGGGAGTGTATGATTCCGTAGTTGTATCAAATTGTTGTTTAGTTAAGCTTTTTAACATTCTTGTTCTTCTTGTTCTTGTTCTTCTTCTTCTCCTTGTTGTTGTTGTTGTTGTTGTTGTTGTTTTTGTTGTTGTTGTTGTTGTTCCTCTTCTTCTTCTTCTTCTTCTTCTTCTTCTTCTTCTTCTTCTTCTTCTTCTTCTTCTTCTTCTTCTTCTTCTTCTTCTCCTTCTGCCAGTACTATTAACTACATTTCTGTATCCAGATAATCTTGAACTCGATGCACAAGTACCAGCCACGGATCCACATCGTGAAGAAGACAGAGGCAACGCCAAGTCAGGGACCCGCCAAGCTTGAGGACGAAATTCATCGTACTTTCGTTTTCCCAGAATGTGTCTTTATCGCCGTCACTGCTTACCAAAACCAGCTGGTATGTGCTTGTATTGTATTGTATTGTATTGTATTGTATTGTATTGTATTGTATTGTATTGTATCGTGTTGTTATATTATATTATATTCTATTATATTGTATTGTATTGTGTTGTATGTGCTTGTATTGTATTGTATTATATTATATTTTATTATATTGTATTATATCGTGTTGTTATATTATATTGTATTGCATTATTTTGGGGCACTTTATTTTGCTATACAGGGTGTTCCAAAAGTCTTGGGCACATTTTGACATTGAATATTTCCGAAACTATTAAGGATATAAAAACGCATCTGGTAAATTCAGAAAGCTTGTAATCTAAATTTTTACATGGAATGTTCAAAGATGTTCAATGTGAGCGCCATTGGTCACACGACACACATCAAGCCGATAGTCAAATTCTTGCCAAACGCGTCCCAGCATTTTCTGGTTGAGTGAACGCCATTAATGGGTCTGAAAAGAAATTAAAAAAATCAACAGCTTTACAAAAAACTTAATGTAATTAGCTTTAAAATGGCACAACTTTTATCTTACTACCATTCATAGTAATTTAGATATGGGGACTTCAAATGTTCCCAAGACTTTTGGAACACCTGTATTACTTTAGATAAGTGTTTATTTTTTTATTTTATTTTATCATTATTAAAGTTAAAGAGTTATATTTTTATTTTTTATTTTATTAAATGAGCATCCTAAAATTGTAATTAAAAATTATGATTAAATAGTACCTAACTAAAGGGGAAGATAATAATTTAACACCACATTTGATAAAATAAGATGACATGAATGCTTTACACTATTTACAAACTCAGACACACTGACAATATGTCCCACTCATCAACCTGAGATCGATAAAGCAATGTTTTAGCAGGGAGCATATACTATAAAGCTCTCAAGTTAAGATAATCAGGGCTATCATAGTCCGACACCACGTAAAAAACAATATTGATGGAAAGATACAAACGTACAATAGTGGCTATAAAACAAACAGTAAGATTACATGATCAAAAAGGCACAATTACAAACAGATATAGCATTTATGACATTACAGAATCCACACGTCTCATTATCACAGTTCGTGAAAAAGTGCAAGCGGTTGCCTTTGCCATTTTATGTTAAGCGAAGTGTTTATTCTTATTTAATTTTATCATTATTTACTGTATTATTTTAAATTATTGTATTTCATTTTATTATATATTTTTTAAATTTTATTTTACATTATTTTATTTTACATTATTTAAAAAAATGTTTATGTTTAATTTAGTATAAAAACGTGCAGTGTTATTTCATTTTATGTTATTTTAAGTGTATCTTGTCTGGTGTTTGCATAATTTGTTATGTTCTTTAATGTAACTTCAGTACGTGTATTTTTAGATCGGTTGTTGTTAATTTAATTTAATTTAACTTAACTAATTTATTATTTTGCTTCATTAAAAAAATACAGTCTTCCATTTTATGGAAGTTCAAAATTGAATGTGAAATTAGGCAGTTTGAATTAAACGTTTAAACTATTTTAACTGGAAAAAAGTTTGTTTGTGTGTTTGTTGAGTTATTTATTTATTTGTTCATTTATTAAAATTATTTACATTATATAGGCCATTTCTTGTTTCATTTATTTATATATTATGTTGGCAATGTCTTTCTTTCTTTGTTTGGTTCTTTCTTTCTTTCTTTCTTTCTTTCTTTCTTTCTTTCTTTTTTGCTTATTGATCACCCTTAACCTTTTTGCTTTTCTTGATTAAACAGACAGTTACTTATTCCTTATCCGGAATCTCTCTCTCTACCTTTATTTCAGATCACCAAGCTAAAAATAGACAGCAATCCATTCGCCAAGGGATTCCGTGATTCCACAAGGCTTACGGAATATGAACGTTGTGGAATGTAAGTATTATGTATTCCCTATTTTACTGTGATATTTTTAAAAATATTACATGTCTTTCTTTTTTTTTAATTTTTTTAAATTTATATATTTTTAATATAATTTTTAATTTGTTTATAATATAGACAAATAAAATAAAATTAAATATAAAGACATATGTTCATAAAAAATTTATAAAAAAGAAGAAATGTAAAAAAAATTATTATATGGATTCGCAGAGTTTTATTATTGGAGTGTGCATAATGCTAGCAATAAATTAAAATCAATAGTCTTAAATATAGTTTTTACATTTTAACTGATACAAAAATTGACAGGTGGGTTGCGAATTCTTCTCTTCCTTCCATTAATTTTCATCAGTTCGCTCCAAAAACTCACTGACATATTTTATAGATGGAAACGCGTTGGTCCGCGCAGCGAGGTCAAAGGCGGGCGTGTACGATTAGACGTGCTTTATTTGTACTTAGTTTGTTTCATTTCCCGACTGGTGGTTGGTTGATTCTTTAAGTAACTGGTTGATCGTTTGGTCTGTTCCACTTTCAGGGAAAGCATGGAGTCACTGTTGAGTCAGCATGCTGCGTTCGCAGCGCGTGCCAGTGGTGTAATGCTAGATGAAGAAAGCTTCTGGAAACAACGAGAATACTTTCTGTCTAAAGGTAAAAGAACATCATTTTTATCCGAGTTAATGCGTTTGAACCGCGTTTTGAGTAAACAATGTGTCTGATTTTGTGCTATATATTCATTAATGATGATGATGTTAATGATGATGATGATGAAGATGATGATGATAATAATAATAATAATAATAATAATAATAATAATAATAATAATAATAATAATAATAATGTTGTCATCTTTCGTATATCCTTCCTCTTTTTAATATGTCTTTTTTTTTCTTGTTCCTCTTCTACTACTACTACTCTTACTACTCCTGCTGCTGCTGCTACTTCTTTCTCTGGTCCACTCCCTTGTCTTTGTCTCTCTGCGTGTCCCTCTTATGTCTCTCTGTCTCTCTCTGTCTGTCACTGTCTGTTTCTGTCTGTCTGTCACTGTCTGTTTCTGTCTGTCTGTCTCTGTCTCTCTCTCTCTCTCTTTCCCCCGTGAGGTGCAATATAAGGCAGTACTGATTCAACCTGCATCTCACCGGGGCCAGGTAGCTCAGTTGGTAGAGCGTCTTACTAGTAACCGAAAGGTACCTGGTTCGAATCCCGGATTGGCCAATGTGTGACCATATTATTTTCCCCTTACCATCAACTGGTTCGCTGGTGTCAGAATAATGTGACCAGTAGTCGCCTATACGCTTCGGTGTCGTGTGACTATAATCTACAATTACACAACCTGCATCACATAGCGTAGCTGTGACACGCTGAGGTCTTACACTGCTGATACCTCTCACTAGCGGCGAACGTAGGCCTTAGCGAGGCTCAGCTACGCTGTCTGCACCTGCAGACAATTTGTGATTTGTTTTGTTTGTTTGTTGGCGTCTTTTCACCTAAGTGATTTTAGACATATTATTTTATTATATATCATGGTATGTTATTGTATGTTATTGTGTGATGTGTTTGTTTCAAGCTGTGTGTAAGTTTAGTTGGTCCTGATTTGGCTCGGAAGGGTCCGCTGGACCTAAAGCAATAATCATGTAATGTAATGTAATGTAAGTTTAATGTTACCGTAATTTTTGTTTGGAGACTTCTGAGTTTTTGTTTTATTATTGGATTTTACCTCTTATTTCCTGATCTGTCCTTTTTTTTGGAGGTGGGGGTGGGGAATGGGGATGGGGGAAGCCAAGGTGTTTGCTGGCGTTTTTAAATAATTATCATTCTTAGTAGTAGTATAAGAAATGTCATCCCGAATCACACAATGTATGTGCTCTAAGATGTTCATTCCTTTGGCAACATTCAGAATATTTCAAGTTCTTTATTAAATATTTATCGTTGTTATAAGTTATTTAGCGCGTTTCTAGATCATGAGCTGTTCAAGGTGCTTGCCGATACAGGTTCCGAACTCCAGACGCTTGGGATTTTCATTTGGGTTTTCCCCAACGTTTTAAGATTAAATGCATTATATTTAATTTCATCAAGCTTTGCCTTTTGTGAGAAAGTAACATTAAGGATTGAGAATAATACCTCCTCCTAACTCCAAACCTTTTTACCTTTAAAAAAAAAAAAACAACCTAATCCTCACTACGCACCCTCCAATAGTATCTTCACCCCCTCCCCTTCCGCGCGTTACCCTCCACCACCCCCCCCCCTCCACCCTGCTCCCTCTCTCTCCTCTCACAGGTCTGTGGGCCCTTTACCATCATCTCTACACTTCACTTCCCCTTCACGACCCTTCCCGTCCGAGAGAAGAAGAAGAAGAAAAGACAATATTATCCTTGTTTTTCCCGAACTCTAAGATAAAGTCATCGGAGTCATCTGTATCGGTTTCCACGCGGACGAATCTGTAAGGATACAGATTTAATGCTCTCTCTCTCTCTCTCTCTCTCTCTCTCTCTCTCTCTCTCTCTCTCTCTCTCTCTCTCTCTCTCTCTCTCTCTCTCTCTCTCCTTCAGTTCCGTTTATCTGCATATATATGTGTGTGGTGGGGTGGTGTATTATTGAGGTGATGTCTCTATCAACTCGTAGAGGTATATATATGGAATGACTATCCTCTCTTTAGCCGTTTTGCAGGTTAGGTTGCCTATAGTATTAATATTTCAGCGCTATAGGCTAACACTCACCTCCCCCCCCCCCCCCCCAAACACACACACACCTCCCCTATGCCCACTCCACCCATCCTTCTACGCTCCATACCTTATCTCAGTGGTTACACTTCTCGTCTTGTGTGCGTGTGTGTGTGTGTGTGTGTGTGTGTGTGTGTGTTTGTGCGTGTGTGGCTGTGGGTCTCGTGTTTTTGGCAGATTATTTATGTATCACGCCACGGTTCTTTCTGCCTGTGACCGTATTAATGTTGGCTGTGCGTGTTCGCTAGGGTGTCTTCCTTCTGTTTCCCGTGTGTCGATAAATGTACGTATCAGTTGCGCCATCGCAAGGAGTAGGTTTTCCGCCGAACACAAAAGGCTGATAGTGTGTTGATAGCTGTAGTGTTATGCTAGCGATGATATCGTCCCCTCGGTGTCGTCTTTAGGGAGGTCCACCAGTATATATGGTGTGTTGGCACTTGTCCATTGGAGACGCTGACTGGTTGTGTGGTCGTCGGTGATTAGCTGGTGGTCCGTCACGCGATGGGGCCAAGCCAGATCTAGCTAGCGCTATTCTTCCTGGTGGATTCAAGTGTCTCCGGGCTCGATTCCACAACCGCCCACAGTCGGGTCATCGCAGGCCAAGGCGCAAGAGGGGCGGTCTTCACCAGTAGACATCTATACCTTTTTCTGCATTTCTTGTCACGCTGAAATCCATCTAAAGGCGCAAGACCCGTACTCGTACAGGGATAGTTAGTTATTCATTGCTTGCAGGGACCAGCGGACTGCAAAGAGCCGAATCAGGACCGCAAAACCATGACCACAACTTCCCTGAAAGAGGACCCGCCCCTGATCCGCATAAAAGATCTGCCGAAACAACCCTAATGGTAACACTGAAGGCACTCCACCAGCCAGTCACATTGCAATAAAGACAGCCCACGCATTGGACGCTGAGGCTATACAGGGATAATGTATAAGGTCTATTGGCTTTCCCTTTTTCAGTCTTGCATTCATTTTCGTCCTTTTTTTTGCCAACTGAGGTTCGTGGTCCTGATTCGGCTCTTCGCAGTCCGCTGGACCCTATAAGCAATGACTAACTAACTGATGTTCATTATCGATTTGATTGATAACATAAACTTTGGTTGAAGTAAGCGTTAGATTAGCAAAAGCTTTGAGTGATTCTCCACTGGCTCAGTTAATATAATTTGGTATTTTATATTTGTTTTTGTATGTGGAGCGAATGCGTGTGACTGCAAGCGTACGTCTGATCATTTCGATGAAGAAGACGTTAATAAAACAAGCAACCAAACAAACAGCCAACCATCTTCCACTCCTTGGAATTCTTACTTCTAGTTCTAGTGCACATATTTCATTAAAAACTGTTGTCAGATAGATCGGTATTAAAATATAATATAAAAAAACCTCAAACGCCAACATTGGTTTTTGTTTTTTTTTAATTATAGGAATTTTTTTTCTCTCTCTCTCTCTCGGACTGATGCTGTAATGTAAGCATGTGATTTCACAATGCTGTAGTGCGTGTATGAAAGGAATGATGATGGATTGGGTGTGTGTGGTGTGTGTGGGGGTGGGTATGTGGGTGTGTGTGTGTGGGTGTGTCTGTGTCTGTTTGTGTTTACCAATGTCGGAGCAAATTCCTTGTGTAATGTCACTTGGTGCAGTAAATTCTGTGTTCTGTGACCTCTATTCATTTTCACTACTGAAAATGGAGATTATAGTATCTCGCGAACATTTTCAAGTAATTTGAGTTGTGTGCTATTTTCATGGTCGTTTCTTTTAAAAAAAATTCCATAAGCCTACCCTTATCATGTATAGAATCCTCTCTTGCACTACGTAAACCTAGAAAATAACTCCGTCCTTGGAAAACTAACGGCACAGATAATTCTTGATTCCCAAACATCTGATACTGCTCTTTTATCCTGTCTTCTCTGCAAACGCATCGAGCGTGTGCATATGGATGGATCTCAAGCGTTTTGTTAAGAGCACAGCAGCAGCATTATCGTGCGTTGTAGGCTGCGATGATTTGGTCAAAACGTCGAGTCTTCTTCCGCATAGATTGTTTCAAACTACCAACAACAACAACAAAAACAAAAAAAGAATAAAAGAAAGAAATAAATAAACTTACACTTATCATCGCTGTAAAGATTTCAAAGAGTTCAACGTTGAAGACGATAGCAGGCAGCGTAGCAGAGACTCGACGAGACCTTCACTCTCTTCCTGTCTCAAGTACTTGGCCTAGTCCAGTCTTAGCCGCGCTGTTTAAAATACATCTTTCCAAACTTTTACCCTTTGGGATTGTGACATGTGCCGCGGAGTTGGTTGAGCGGTGTATGCAACGGCAAAACACTAGAGATACATAGATGCTGCAACGAAATCACTTTCGCTGGGAGTTTCGGTTGTACTACGTCACACATTTTTGAAGGTTACGTGACTTCCTCTTTCACGCGATACGACTTTCGTTCCAATAAGCGAAGCCACTTTCATAAAAATCCAAGATTACACGAACACCATTTCGTCATTATTTTGTAATGTTATCTTGGTCAATGAAAAGCATCTTGTGGTAAGAAATACGTAGATTGATATTGGGACTATTGATCCGCGCGTCTTAGGCCATTCATAATGCTGTTTAGAGATTGTAGGCATTTGTTGAGTGATGCATGTGTCGAAAGCATTGGAATTGAGAGATCCAAAATGGCGACAAGAGGAGCCCCATCGATTGGCATTTTATTCCGGCTTGTTTGCTTCAAGGTGACATAATATTTAAGTCTAAGTTGCTTTTACATGTAACTTATTGTTGTTTTTATTAATGGGACGATTTATATCTCTATATACTATTTTTTTAAAAGGGTTAAATTAGGTTTTTGAAGTTCTTCTACAGTATCAGTATTGTAGGCCTGGTTTGTAGGATACTGTTTGGCAGAGTACACCATTTTTCTTGTTTCACCACACGAGAGTTACTCCAAGGGAATCAATAGACAAAGGGTTGCGTCCTTTATTTCAGCGACGCGAAGTTTGCTGACCCGTCTTTTACAGCTGCTAACTTTTACAAAAAGGGTTGAGTTGAAACGGTTGCGCGCGCATCCTTCATGCAACGAAAGGTTAACGAAGCGAAACACCAACGAAATGCGATCTATATTTTTCTATTTGGAACATTGAGTGTTAACCGCTAACATTGCAGCCTGTACAGACAGATATTCCAAGCCGGTGGACGGACGGGAGGGCCAAAAAAAACACCACCACCAAACAAATCCTAAAACACTGCACCCATACTCCTTCGGATGAGAGTATAAACCGAGGTCTAGTCTGTGCACGCACGCATTCCATCGCACGTACTTTAAAGATCCTGACGCTCATGTCGTGAACGGGTGAGTGCCGTCTACCCAGATACACCCACTCGGTTCCTCCTCCCCACTCTCCTAACCAGGTCGCCCGGGATTGTGCTCGGTCGTCAGGGCGTCAGACCGTGCGCCCAAAGGCTGCAAGTGGGGGTCTCTAGCGGCTTGAGTTAGATCTGCATCGGCCAGCGCCTTGAGCAGCAATTTTGGAGCTGAAATGCGCTATATAATTATTATTATTTTTTTTTAAAAGTTACATAAAGATGCGTGCAGTTTTGGAGAAGATAACTCTGAGCTCATTTGTTCACTTTGTGTGGTCTACCTTTGGTGACAGCCCCTCCACCTGTTAGGTTTTATGTGACACTCTCATGCGTGTTAATGGCTGTGATATGCCACATGCAACAAGGTTGGCACGTCGGCATGAAGAGAAATGATATATTGTATGTGTTTTAACGATTGAAACACACACAATAATGACAAACATTTTGTTTTGGGCATGCCAATCCATCATTAATGTAATGTCTGCTCACACATTTAGGTGATATTAGACATCGAAAATGTAACTTTTAAAACACTTTAACTATTTCAAAATATAGGCTTAATTTTAAAACAAACAGTCTATACAAGTCTACCAACAGGAGATTTAGCAATAACATATTTTAGGCATGAAGCGGGCGGCGATTGCATTTTTAAAAAAATCTTTGGACTTGGTTCTGTGGTGATGATGAAAAAGCTTTTGCGTAATGTTAGTTTGTTTTCTTCGTTCGGTATTGTAACTCTTTCTGGAAGTGCTTGTTTATCACTGACGGAAGGTTCGAGATCTATCTCGTTACAAGTAGTCACATCTCCTGACTTTGTAGAACATTGTATGACGTAACACAAAGCGTGTTTCCTGTGGCAATCTTTGTTTTGATTGGTTAGTGCTTAAGTAACCTCATTCTCGATTGTTCGAAAGTTTTTTTTTTGAACACTTTACAGAGACTATAAATACGGCTGTTATCTGCGTGTTAGTGTATAAGCAGTCCCCTATACGCTAATGTGTCCGGGGACTATAATCTACCTAAAGAAAGAAAAGAAAGAAAAGTGTGTTCAGTTTTTGTATTCAGTTGTTGATAGTTTGCGTCACTGGCTGCAGACAAATACAAATAACGACTCTTGCCCTGTTAGTTTTGAGTGAACGTGCTGGCGTGGATACGAACTGGTGTTTCCACAGATTCAAGCGTTTGGGGCTGGATCGACATTAGGCGTGTAACAGTATGTCTTACGAGGAATATGTGATAATGCAATCAGCAATAAGATGGTCACCAGTTGCCTTAAATGAAGACATAAGACATTTACAGCAATGGGCTTCATTGTTGTTTATTTATTTATTTATTTATTTGGTTTAAACAAATGTTTTATTCAAGGAAAAACACATAATTACAAACAATGATTTACGGAATAGGCAACAAGCGAGCTTATATAAGCCCACCCTGTATGACAAATTCTACATAATAATTAAGTGACAGGCAACTGATAGTTGCGTATAAATAAAAAAGAATACAATTTTAAAAAATAATATAATAAAAATTAGTTTAAAATAATAAGGTTTAGTAAATAATTACACGGAATATGCAGAATAACAGGTAAGAATTAATTACAAATAACTCCATAAAAAAACATATATATATATACATATACACACATACGTATACATATGTACATACATATATATACATACACACATATACATATTTATTTATTTATCGTTGTTATGTAACGCTTTAACTGGCCGATGCAGGATCTAACTAACCCGATGCAGGATCTAACTAACCCGATTCAGGATCTAACTAACCCGATGCAGGATCTAACTAACCCGGTGCAGGATTTAACTAACCCGATGCAAGATCTAACTAACTCGATGCAGGATAACTAACCCGATGCAGGATAACTAACCCGATGCCCACACTTGCTGCCCTAAGGCATGTCTTAACTGGAAGGTTCGTTGAGGTTCAAGAACCTTTTCATTCCTGGTTCTCAGATCCCGAACCTAGATTCTTAAACCCTTTGGACACACACACATCAAAGCTCGCGCGCGCGCACACACACACACACACACACAAGAACCTAGGTTCGAGGTATGGCCTGCCTTAACCGGAAGGTTCGTGGAAGATTCATGGACCTTTTCTTTGGAGGTTCTCAGATCGCGAACCGAGGTTCCTTAACCTGTTTGGGAAAACAAAGGTTCAGGAAGATTGGTTCTGAGAACCTCGGAAAAATGGTTCGTGAACCTCCACGACCCTTCCAATCAATTCAGTCCAATATGAGAACATACACAAAAAAAAGGTTCAAGGCCTGTCTTAATTAAAAGGTTCGCGGAGATTCACAATTTTTTTCTTCAAGGACCTCTGATCCCAAATCTAGGTTCCTGAACCCTTTTTTCCCCAACAGGTTAATGAACCTAGGTTCGGTATCTGAGAACCTCGAGAAAACAAGGTTCCTGAACCTCCACGGATGTTCTAAAGAAGACAGACCATTTGGCGCATCTGAGCCCCAGACAATCAGCCTACAACCCTTATATTTGTGCATATATTTGCGTAATGAATTCTGCGCAAGTTGGCGTCTTGAAGTGTGTTCATATTGCGTCCAGCATCTAGAGCAGCTCTTTGAGTGTGTTCGTACTCGATGTAATAAACATTGCGTTGCTTTGTATGTCCCCTGTACTGGGTCGCCAAGAAATGTAACAGATTAAGTTTCGCGCTCTAACGTTAGTAAGTTTGTATAACGAGTAGACCAAGAAGACACCTGGACCTTCGCTGTCGCATCCTACTGGTGGTTGCCTGCGTCGAACGAAACGAAACCTCCTTATTTTGGGGATTTTTCAATTGCGGGTGATTTTTATGGTGTTTTTGATTGAGTTTTTGGACTACTTTCTGTTCGTGACGTAACAGTTTATTCGGCTCATTGGTATGCAAAGGTAAAAGGTCACAAACTTCTAATGGTCCTGTGGCTGGTGTGCTAGCAGGCTTGTTTGTAGTAGAATGAATGTAGTTCTTCGTTTGCGTGAGTTTGGTATGGTTGTGTGGTGCATCGTGTCGTCTCTGCTGTCTGTGACCTTTGATGATGCGACTCTATGGCCTCTTGAAGCCTGACAAATTTGGAGCCAGCCTCCAAGAGCCCATGTACATCTTTGTTATCGAGGAACGGAGAAGCGTTATCTGCCCATTGGACACGGCGTCTGCAACAAGCCGGTACCACACCACCACCGGCGTCACTGACGACGACTTTGGGCTGAAGTGTCGGCGGGTGGTAGAACACTTTCGCTGCTGCTGCTGCTGCTGCTGCTGCAGATAGATGGTTGGTTGTGTGGTCACAGAGTGCGGAATGAATATTGGAGAGGAAATAAAGGGACAAATAGACCAACAGCCGTGCAGTTAGACAAGGAGTCCGACACGAAGGCCGAGAGTGAGGCAGAAATATTCATTGACACTCGTCCTTCTCTCTCTCTCTCTCTCTCTCTCTCTCTCTCTCTCTCTCTCTCTCTCTCTCTCTCTCTCTCTCTCTCTCTCTCTCTCTCTCCCTCTCTCTCACTCACTCTCTCCCCCCCTCTCTCTCGCACCTTCAAAGATAGTCCAAGCCCTACAGAAGACATGGACTTCATCCATAGGCTTATTACATTAGCGCTAACTCTGCAAGTCTCCCATAGGCTGTAGAGCCCACACAGTGCGCCTGGTCGTGGATTATCAGACTTATCTTGTCCTCGCCTTGTTTCCGTGGCTGGGCTGCGACCACTTCGTCTCCAGACGCCAAAAATGGATGGAGACTCTTCCACTTTCTTCTTCTTAGATCCTGTTACCACGCCTAAACATAGAGAAGGTAGGCGGGGAGACATTTGGGCAGACAGGCACACAGGAAGAGGTGCTGGGAAGAAAGATGGCCGACAGACAAAAGGAGAAAAGTACAATTTGGCGGTGCATTTTGTTGTTGCCAAGTACAAGAAAAAAGAAGCCTTGGGTATCTGTAGTGAACATTGGTAGGGTTAGTGAGAGTTCAATTTCAAACTATATGTACTGCGTGAACTGTACATACATGTTAAGCTAGTCCGACTGAGGTTAATTTCCCCTCATCCTGTTAAGCTTCTTTTGCAAACGTCGAAAATGAGGCGTTTGTTTTCTTTGTTTTTTAAAATAAAATTAATTAATCAGTACTCTTGTATGCGACTTAAACAAATTTTCGATCACAACAACAACAAAGAAACCACAAGATTATTTCCTATCCTATCCTATCCTGTCCCATAACCCGGAGGTCGTAGGGGCACCACAGATGATCGTTTAACCAGCATACTCCATCTTTCTCTGTAAGATTATCTATCCCTCAAAATTGTTGGTTAGTGTAGGTAGGCCTGTTTAGTTTGTCGGCTACTAAATCTCCATCCCAATGTGAGAGAACGTAGCATATCGCTGGTTTCTGTTCAGACTGCATCTCGTTAAGGTGTTTTTTTCTAATAATTGTAGAGTATAGTTACACAACACCGGAGCGTACTTATAGGCGACTACTGGTCATATTATTATGACACCAGCGAGCCAGTTCATGGTAAAGGGAAAAGAAGATTGTCACACGTTGGTCAATCCGAGATTTGAACTAGGTACCTTTCGGTTACTAGTAAGCCGCTCTACCAACTGAGCTACCCTGCCCCACTGTGAGTTACTCCTCTCAAAGCCGTCTTTAATACTCTGGAGCAAGGAGGCTGCTTGACGTAGGATGTTGCGGATTTCGTGCCGTATCAGGCAAAGGCAACATTTGTCGAGACGGCGGTAGTCAAGCGGCAAAGTGATGTCTACATCTATAGCCGCATCATCGACACTAAAAGCCACACGCAGGCTATTAGGGGAAGGACGAAACAGTCTTTGGCGTTGTCTCGCTCGTCTCGCTAGCTTTATTTGTCAACCAGTACATCATGCACTTTCACTATACCACCCACTCGGACATACACAATTTTAGAGTATGTGTGTGTGTTTATCAGTTTATAGTCCCCTCTCTTCCCGTAAGGATTTTCAGAGAGGAGACTCTGATGATATGATGTATCAATTAATACAGTAAAGTTCATTCAAATACTACCACCCGATCTGACATACACAATGCTCAGTTGCACAGTAAAGTTCAATCAAATACTACCACGCAATCTGACATACACAATTCTCAGTTGTACAGTAAAGTTCAATCAAATACTACCACCCGATCTGACATACACAATGCTCAGAATGATGTACTGTAAAGTTCAATCAAATACTACCACCCGATCTAACATACACAATTGTCAGTTGTACTGTAAAGTTCAATCAAATACTACCACCCGATCTGACATACACAATTCTCAGTTGTACTGTAAAGTTCAATCAAATACTACCACCCGATCTGACATACACAATTCTCAGTTGTACAGTAAAGTTCATTCAAATACTACCACCCAATCTGACATACACAATTCTCAGTTGTACTGTAAAGTTCAATCAAATACTACCACCCGATCTGACATACACAATTCTCAGTTGTACCGTAAAGTTCAATCAAATACTACCACCCGATCTGACATACACAATTCTCAGTTGTACAGTAAAGTTCAATCAAATACTACCACCCGATCTGACATACACAATTCTCAGTTGTACCGTAAAGTTCATTCAAATACTACCACCCGATCTGACATACACAATTCTCAGTTGTACAATAAAGTTCATTCAAATACTACCACCCGATCTGACATACACAATTCTCAGTTGTACAGTAAAGTTCATTCAAATACTACCACCCAATCTGACATACACAATTCTCAGATGTACTGTAAAGTTCAATCAGATACTACCACCCGATCTGAAATACACAATTTTCAGTTGTATTGTAAAGTTCAATCGAATACTACCACCCGATCTGACATACACAATTCTCAGTTGTACCGTAAAGTTCATTCAAATACTACCACCCGATCTGACACACACAATTCTCAGTTGTACAGTAAAGTTCATTCAAATACTACTACCACTCGCTCTGACACACACAAGTCTAAATTATACATTAAAGGTAATTAAAATAATACCATAATCCTAACAAAAATACAATAAAATTAATTCAAATAATTCAATGATCGACCTAGATGCTCGATACATTAATTTCTACAGGATTATCTGCACGTCTAAGTGTTGGTGTGATGTTGTTGTTTGTTTGTAGATTATAGTCACACGAAACTTTCGGTGACTACTGGACCGATTTATACTGACACCAGCGGGCCAGTTGTTGGTAAAGGGGAAAATAATATGATCACACGTTGACCAATCCGGGATTCGAACCAGCGACCTTTCGGTTACTAGCAAGACGCTCTTACCAACTGAGCTACCCGGCCCCGTGGTGTGATGTCCCATCTCGTTTGTTTATATACCACACCTACATTAGGATGGAATTTTGGCATGATTATCTTCTTAAGTGTTGTTCGTTCAATAATTATGTTGACATCTGACAGAAACATCTACGGTGTTTGTTGTTGTTATTATTGTTGTTGTTGATGATGATGATGATGATGATGATGATGATGATGATGATGATGATGATGATGATGATGATGATGATGATGATGATGATGATGATGTTGATGATGATGATGATGATGATGATGATGATGATGATGATGATGATGATGATGATTATGATGATGTCGTCTTCTAGTTGGTTTTTGGTTGTTGTTTTTTTAGCTGCCCAGGCAGTATTGTCAGAAACTTTGGGATTTTTAATTCGAGAAGTTTAACATCTTTAACTTTGTCGACTTCACCCATCGAGAACAACTTATAAATAATTGCCTGCACGCATAGTAACAG
Organism: Oncomelania hupensis; assembly: GCA_036898135.1. Taxonomy (NCBI): domain Eukaryota; kingdom Metazoa; phylum Mollusca; class Gastropoda; order Littorinimorpha; family Pomatiopsidae; genus Oncomelania; species Oncomelania hupensis. Next base: position 65,466,360 of record CM072519.1, read on the forward strand.
TCAAGAACAATTGTAATAAAGAAACTCATTGGCGTAAATCTTAATACATTCTCATCTAGCTGTATGTGTGTACTTGATTACAATACAATACAATACAATACAATTTTTTGTCATCTTAAATTAGTTTCTGTATGGAAATAGGGACAATAAATGAAAAAGGGACAATTAAATGTCAACATTTTTTAAAAATCAAATCAACATTTAACAAATGAAAAAGATTTCGAGAGGTGTGCTTTAAATACATTTTAAAACAAAATAAATGGAACGTAGTCAACTCAAAAGCCTAGGTCTGACGACGAACGTTTTGATTGCAATCATAAGGAAAATCATGACTTCAGTCATTGATTTCGTGAGACTACCACCCAGTCATCTCAGTCAAATCGGTTCATGGGAACCAATGAAACGCGCTACTTTGATCATGTGATCTTGCAGAAACTGACAAGGCCACGACCGGCCCGCTAGGAACGTTGAGTATGAAAAATACCTGTGAAGTAAAAGATGATACAGTCACACATGCATGTTTATGGGATATTGTCTTTTTCGCTGAACTTAGCAAATGAATTGCAAGTGTTAATGTAAAAATTCTTCGTCGCTGCTATTCACACATTTTGACTTTTGGCGCAGCAAGGGTAACAACTCTTGTGCTTTTTATTTATGCACAGTGACTGTGCGCATGTTTACCCAAATCAAACGTTTTAGTGTGACTACTGACGACTCGCAGCGTCACATCATGACTCGCAAACATGTACTGTCATTATGATTGCAGTCAAAACGTTCGTCGTCAGACCTAAGCTTTAGCTGAATTGCCTGTTGTGTTAGGTCTTCATTAACTGGTGTGCCTTGTCTGTGTGTTTCAGAAGAGCAAGTGCTGATGGAGAAGCAGAGCATGATGCAGTCGTTACTCAGGCCTCTCACCGTCCTCTCTCCCACCGCGTCCCCCTGCTTCCCCGCCCGACCGGTCTACTCCCTGTATGGGAATCTTTTAGGGATGCGACCCCCACCCCCGACTATCCCTCCTCCTTTCCTGTCCTTCCCACCTATGTTTCATCCCTTAAGTATGGCTGCGGCAACCTCGGCCAGTCTGGCGCAAACGCATCACCACCACCACCACCAGCAGCAGCAACAACAACTACAACTACAACAAGAGCAGAGAGACAGAGAAGGAGCCCGTTCGGCGTCGACGCCATCTTCTACCTCCTCTCCGGCTACGCTGACGTCACCGTCCTCTCCTCCTCCTTCTATTGCGGTTCCCCTGTCTCATCCTGCTCATGGCTCCTCCCTTCCTCTCGTGTCTGGCGCCGGCAAAGGACCGCTGCCTATCTCCTCCTTATACCGCTATCACCCCTTCCCCATCCCGCTGGCTGACTCCTCTCAGTCAGTGGCCGTGGACTACAGCAGACCCTAACAAAGCCGTTCTCGAACACCATGTTGGAACTCTGTATGGTTGACACATACACACAGACATTTTTGAGAGTGCTGCGTGGCAGAGTCTTGGATGTCGTCTGGCTAAAGGATGGCTATGGAAATGACGCGGAGACGTTTTCAAGCTAAAACCTACCTCTGCATGGAAATCATTGTTCGCTGTGAGCGGCCTTCAAAGCGGCATAACCCAGCATGGAACAGAGTTGACGGTACGACTGTGTGTCGATTGTTTCACTGTCTCCACTTGTGCGACTGGATCATTTGGCTGGAAAACAGGGATGACCTATTTAGGCTGCTCTCGTTTGTTTTCTTTTGACTGCTACTCTTCAGAATGAGCCTCACAGTGTCCAAATATCACCATTGTTGAAAAAAACAAACTCTGCACTGCATTACATCATTCTGAGGACAAAATGGACATTCAGCGTTACTTGAAATGAAGATGATGGCGATGACATTTTAATGATAACTGGGATGGTCCATGGCGTTTTTGAGTGAAGTAAACAATCAGCGAATGTGCGACTTCCTGATCTGGCTTGCTGATCTCCGTTATTGCCATCGCTTTGAGCAACTCTTTGGGCTAGACAGTGAGCAGTATACGGACAGTACACTCTCTATTCATGGGGAGAAACAAAATTAGCCAATGAACGAAGGACAGGGCTAACAGTGACTGTATGGTTGGCCCGCCTTGACGTCAGATAACAAGGAACACACCCATAGCCAATGATGTACACCCGTATTGTCCATTGTTACGCGTGGCGAGTTCTTCATTTTTGTGCTGTTCTGAAACATCGCCATCCGGGTAGCACCGTAGCTCAGTAGTAGAGCGTTCGCCTGGCGCACCGATGACCCAGGTTCGAATCCCGTGGTGGGCAAATGTGTTATCGCCTGTCACCGAGCGGCAATTTACTTTTCTTCACCACAGTGGCCATTTTTCACGGGCCTTCCAAGTAATATTACTGGTTGCTGTGGTGGTTCATTGCGGATTTATGACTGTTTGCCCTGGTGGTTCATTGTGGATTTGAGTCCCTACCCACTCTTGTTCCCTGGGATGGTTATTCCCCGTCTGCCGTATCGCCAATGCAGACGTTACACTTCAACGGTGGGTGTAGACGTTACACTTCAGTGGTGGGTGCAGACGTTACACTTCAATGGTGGGTGCAGACGTTACACTTCAATGGTGGGTGTAGACGTTACACTTCAATGGTGGGTGCAGACGTTACACTTGAATGTTCATTGTGAAACATCTAGCATGTTTCAATGTTTGTTTATTCGTTTTCTTGCTTTGTTATTAAAAAAAAAAGAGAGAAGGGTTGATTGATTTCGTCTTTGATATCGTCCAATAACCCTTGCTGCCATTGAAAGTTCAGCACGGTGGGACCTGTTTGGGTATTACGTGTTGTATTATAAACAATCATTCGTGTGTAATAGAATCAGACAATAATTGTGTGTGTAATATTATGTACTCAGACTGTGTTAACAATGGATGGAATGTGAAAATCGTCAGCAATCTGACTCTGGTCATCACCTGTGCAGCACTGCATTTACAAGTTTCTTTGCAGATCATACTGCGGTCTCGTGTGTGCGCGCGCCCAAGACACCGTGTGTTGTTGTATTATTTATTGAAAACATTGTTATGGTGTATAAACATTTAAAACAATTTTTTTGTCACAGTGTTGTAGTTCATTCAGTTTTCGGGCTGATGGTTCTATAATAATAATAATAATAATAATAATAATAATAATAATAATAATAATAATAATAATAATAATAATAATAATAATAATAATAATAAGGCCCTTTTCCTAGTGAAGAACAGTTCAAAGCGTTCCCTCGCGCATCCACGAACTCATTGAACATTAGTGCAATACATATATTGAGGGGTTTTGGGCAGTACAGATCAATGCGGGTTGGGGAAGGGGTAATAAACACATTGACTCCCCACACGCGCGCACACGCACACACACACACGCATATATATATATATATATATATATATATATATATATATAGAGAGAGAGAGAGAGAGAGAGAGAGAGAGAGAGAGAGAGAGAGAGAGAGAGAGAGAGAGAGAGAGAGAGAGAGAGAGATCATACATACATACACACACAAAATAAGTGAGGCAATATGAAGTTTGAAGATTGAACAGATCAGGAGAAGATTTTAGAGAATAAATGTTTGCAAAATATCCTTAGTTATTTTATGATTTATTAAACTTATTATTTTTTTAAATAATATATTGTAATATTATCTAAACATTAAACCGTGTTTGTTTGGTTTTTTTTGTCCCAACGTTGTAGGTCTTTCGTTTTTCGTCCTGATGGCATTGGAGTGTTCTTAGATCCTGCGCTTATTTTAACAGTGTGGACCTTTAGGCCTAATACAAGACATTTGAAATAACAATATTAGGCAAAACAACAGATCATTCCTTGCCCTGGTAGTTCGTAGGTCAAAGCTATTTTATTCTGTTGTATTATTTTATATTGTATTATTCTCTTGTTTAATGACTTTAATATTGCAAAAGGAAACTTGAAACGAGCAAAACATGTTTTTAAGAGTCTCTGAAAAAAAAGTTAAGCTTTCCTTTATTATGATCAAAAAAGGTTTCGTTTTGTTTTGTTTTTGATGCGGGTACCAGTACTGTAAAACATCTAAGTAATGCGAATTGCCGGAACATGGATTCGTACGTATTCAAACCTCTTAAAGTCGGTCGCGTCGACACGACAGTATAAGAATGCAACACTCTTGTATAAAAGTGGCATCATAAAAATGTATTATTTGTAATTTAGACATAAAACTTAAGTGATATACATAAATCACAGGTGTAGATATTAATACGTAAAGTGTCAATTACGTAACGTAATACGTAAAGTTTGTGTAACTGACCTGTATGTCAGTTACACAACCCTGCACACCTGTGAAATATTAAAAACACATTTGCATTAGTTTTTCGTAATTTTATAACAGTTTTCATATGCATATCAACTGTGAATTAGTATCAGTCGTTTTGTAATTAATATGAATCTGGTTAACGATGCCAGTGAATGCGATACCCTGATGAAATTGTGTGTCCATATGAGCAAAAGAAAGTGGATGCCTTGGTGAAATTTTGTCTCCATAGGAGCAGGGAAAGTTGATGCCCTGGTAAGATTTTGTCGCCATATGAACAGGGATCGTTGATACCCTGATAATATTGTGTGTCCATTTGAGCAGATGCAGTTGATACCCTGATGAAATTTTGTCTTCATAATTATGATGAGCAGTAGGTAAAATGCTGCCATAAAATTTTAAATACTGAAATTAAATATAAACGAAAATATGACTCGCTCTGTTTTATGTGTCGTGTGTATATGATACAACCAATTAATTATGCTTTCTGTCAACTATATTCATTGTACGCATGCAATAAAAGTTCCCAATCCGAATTATGAAAGAATCGGATTACGCATTGTTCAAATGGAAATGCGTGCTAACAAATAGGTAGATCGTAAGACAAGAATCAAGAAATAAAAATTATTTGGGAAAATGGTATATGTCTTCATATTTGATGGCATAATAGTCATTGTCAAGGATGTTATCTAAAATAATATTTTTGTAGGATTAATAACTGAAACGTGAGAAACTTGTTATTGCTGTTTCTTTGCGGTCCTGATTCGTCTCTTTGCTGTCCGCTGGACCCTATAAACAATGAGTAGTTGACTTTCTCTGTGCGCCATGTAACAGTTTGTGATAAAACACTTCATGAGGCCGTATAACTATGTTTTAGTTTCATGCAAAGTCATACGCTTCGAGTCTGTATTTTCAAAATGAATGTAGAGTGGATGTTTTTATTTTTAAAAATTTTTTTTCATCAACTGTACGATGTTCTTTTTATTTTTAAATTAATTTTGTATGATATAATATGATTTATTGGATGAGTTTTTGTTTTTTGCCTTTGTTATAGAGGTCTTGTTTTCTTTTTTAAAAATTTAAATTGATTTTACTTGTAATTTTAAATAAATTCAGCGAATTGAGATTAATTGCTGCCTACAAAAACAGAAACGTGCTCGATGCGTTTGATAATGTTACGTCATTCATTCGTTACTCATTCGTTCATTCATTCATGTAATACTAATGTCCATATATATATATATATATAGGCCCTATACATTTGTTGGGAGTCTAAAATATAGCGAAACTGTACTTTGTACATAGTCTATTTTTGCACACAAGTTGTTATTAGACTATAGCACGTTGTGAAGAAAGAAAGAAAGGGAAAAAAATAAGAAAGAAAAAAAGAAAGAAAGAAAGAAAGAAAGAAAGAACGAACGAAAGAACAAAAAAAACTAATTGCCATATTAGGGATCTTTCGGAAGCGAGAAAAAGTGACTTCGTTTTGTGTTTGTTTTTTCGTCCAGCCAGAACCAAGCCGCTGATTCCTGAGCCGCGTTACGAAACGAAACAAATGTTCGCGTGGGCGCTTTCCATGCGACAAATACAATGGTAGTATCGTATTAATAATAACGTTATGTCTCTAGTTCCTGAGACTGGCCGAGACTTGTAGGTTGATCTCTCCACCACATGCGAACCACGGCGAGTCTCAGCTTCAGGCTGTAGTCGGGTCAGCGGAAGTTTTCCATTGGCCCCGTTGATAGATAGTCAGCCACACTGCGTTGCTGAGACTGTCCGAGGCCTACGTTCGTCAGCCCACAGTGGAGGTGAAGGTAAGAAGCCTCGGCCGAGTCTCAGCTGTTCAGTGTGGTCGTGTTCGTGGTGCCGCGAAATTGGCAGTTGCGGTTTACCTCCATCGCAACTTACATTCACCCTGCCAACGACTCCCCAAGCCTCCCCCAGGATGATTCCCCAAGCCTCCCCCAGTATGAATCCCCAAGCCTCCCACAGTATGATTCCCCAAGCCTCTCCCAGTGATTCCCCAAGCCTCAGTATGATTCCCCAAGCCTCTTCCAGTATGATTCCCCTCCACTTCCTTCTCTCCCTTTCCCTCTCGTCCGCCCCTCAGTCTCAAACCTACTTTAATATCCCTTCTACCCACTCCGCTTGCCCACCCCCTCTCCTCCTTTTATCTCCCCTATTTTTCTTATTCCTCCCTATCCTCCACCCCCACCCCACTCAACCCAACCTCATATCCTCATTAATATCCAAATCGTTCCCTTGCTTTTTACCTGTTGCATAAAAAAAAACGCTTTGTGCTGTGATTGACTATTGATGTTTTACCATGGTTTATATACATGTATATAGGCTAGATATAGATATATATTGGTTAATGATCACTTTGTATATTTAATCAAAAGGTGGTTACTCGTTCGATCGGAGCAATTTTATGGCATAAATTGGTGTTAAATTTTAGAAAGTTGGGCAATGTTCATTTTTGAAAAAAAACTTTTTTTTTAAAATTGTATTTATTATTATTATTATTATTTGGTAACAAAACAAAAACGCAAAAGTTATTCAAATTTAAAAGTTTTCTAGAGTTACATTGGCAAAAGTGTAATTATTTCGAAATAAAATGTCTTAGAACTTTGTACTGGGCATTGTTATCTACAAAAAATAATTTTATAAATATGTATTTGTTGGTGTTAATGAAATAGGTTCTTTTTTGTGAAGGTTGTGTGTATTTGTATGTACCTGTTATTGTGATTACATAAACTGATTTATTATTATTATTGGCATTTGGGCTATCTCATAATTGTTACCACTGATTGTCCTCGGACACTTATCTATCATAAATATGTCTGATCTTTACGTAAGCCAAGCAAATTGTACTTGGACCTTGTTGATTTCGTTGTGAAAAAGACTTGTGGAAAATTGAAATTGATATGTGCAATAAATTGTGAAGCATTCGAGTTTGTGAGTGTTGATGTTATGTGTGTGTTTTGTGTATGCGTATGTTTTTGTTTGCGAGTGCGTGTGTGTGTGTGTGTGTGTGTGTGTGTGCGTGTGTGTGTGTGTGTAGAGGCAATTGAGACAATTTAATGATATTTGTCAGACCACAAGGTCCACAACAAAGTGAGTTCACAGTTACAAAGCTGACATCACAAACGTTAAACATTGAAAGCTTATGCAAAGCAAAGTAATAGCAAAATTTCACAACAATAAGTAACGAATATATTACTGAGGACTGAGTGCCAAACGTTAGTAAAGAAAACATATTTCAAAACGGCCAAGAGCAGCAAAACTAGAATCCAGAAGAAAAAAAAAACACCGCCACCACCGCAGCTACAATGACAAACATAAAATTTTAAAAAATCCCAGAAAACGGAATTACAGCAAAACAGTCACAACAACAAAAGCAACAGCAGCCACCGCCCATATATATTTTATTTCAGCACGAACACGCACACACAACCACACACACACACATTGTGTGTGTGTGTGTGTGTGTGTGTGGCGACGCGCACGCACCACCGTGTGTGTGTGTTGGAGTCATGTACTTTTCTTCTCTTTAACTTTGTTTACTGGTCCACATCTGTTCATTACAATCAAACTAGTTGAAGAAATTGTTCAAATTAATCAGCTAATACTATATTTACTATATTTATTCTCGCGATGATAATATTCTTTGAATACTGTATTAATAAATAAACACATAATTGAATAAATGAATAACAATGAATAAAAAGTAAATACATTTAAAGAAAATAATGTTATAAAGAATAGCAATGAATAATAAGTTGTTTTTTTTAGTAAGGAAATAAATAAACAAATTAATTAATTTGAAAACAAGTATATAGGCTTACATAAATATTTTTTACAAATATATAACAATGAATAATAATAAGTTAAAAAGGAAATAAACAAAACAAGTAAATAGATAAATCCTACAGCTAACAGCTGGGTTACCTGCGTAGAAAACTTTGTATTTAAAAGCATTCTCTTGTGTTCACTGCATTATTTATTCTGGTGAAGTGATAACATTCTCTGAATACTTCTCACTGTTTTTTACGATGCAGCTAAGGATTTATCAGACAAAAGAATAAGAGGGGGTCTCTTGTCTTCACCC
>CM072519.1:65479778-65489778 GCA_036898135.1 Oncomelania hupensis
ATGACGTGGCGTCAAGGTCAGACACCCCATTTGTCAGCTTATCGCAAATTCAACGCTAACTTCAGATTTGCTGATTGTATGTGTGTGTGAGTGGGTGTGTATTTCCAGACTTATATAGAAATTCTTGAAAACAGTCGGTGGAGGGGGGGAGGGAGGGAGGGGGGGAGTCACAGTGAGCCAAATATCGGCCTCTCAGTTTGTCCGTCCGTGCGTCCCGTCGGTCCGTTAGAAGCCATATATATCTCAAAAACTACTCGACGGGGTTTGACCCCACTTCATAGGGACATTACATAGGAACATTACATAGGTTAGTGGACTGCCTCTCGTGCCATTAGATTTACTCTATTACAAAGGTTCAAGGTCGCTGGAACCTATTTGTCGCTAAACACATTTTGCTCAATATCTCAAAAACGGCTGATGCGATTTTGTTAAATTGTGGACTACAAGTACTTCAGTGGCAGTCCGGTTGTCTGTCCGTCGGTCTGTCCGTCACTCGCAATTTCATGTTTGTTTGTTTAAAACAGGCTTTTTAGCCCTAACTTAACAACCACTAAACCGAGTTTCATCATTTTACCATTGCGGATCCTATAATTATTGCTAGGAACGATGGATCATTCTTCACAAAGGTCAAGGTCATTGTGCTTCATCATTTTCTGAACAGGTTTTGCGGCTGTGTCTAAAAGTTGGCTCAGCCAATTTGGATAATCTTTGGCTGGCAGATAGTTCAGATCCGTTTGCTTCAAAAAAAAAAAAAAAAAAAAAAAAAAAGGTAAAGGTAGTCCCATAGCCTTGTGGCCGTAGGGGAGCGTGATGTTGGAGATCACACTTATCTTGGGCCAGCGTAATGAGGGTGATGCCCATCTCTCTCCCTCGCTGCTTTACCTTTCCCGCCCTTAAGAGAGTAGGTACTCAGTCACAGTTGAGTCAACTGGGGGCGTTGTTATTTGTCGCTTCGCGTGTTTGCGGTCACCCATCCAAGTGCTAACCGCACTGGACGGTGCTTAACTTGCGCGACACAGTAGCGAGTGCTCCAACCACTGCGCTATCCGACACCCCGTTGGCTTCCTTAGGCTAAAGCCCAGGCACTACACCGCCAACACAAAAATAACACTTTTGAAAATGCTGACTTTGGGGCCATTTGTGACAGTGTCTGGAAATGCATTTGAATGGCTTGTACTCTTGCCTCCTTTTTATTTAAAATTTTTTTTTTCTTTTAAAAAGAGGTGTGGGTTATAATTGTCGATGGAGGCGGATGGGAGTGGTGGTTTGCATAAATGGGTTAAAAAGTAAAGAAGATTTTTCTAAGGCGTACTGGCTTGAAGAGATGATGATGACGACGACGGTGATGATAGTGATGAAAATGATGATGATCATGCTGCTGCTGCTGCTGCTGATGCTGATGATGATGATGATGATGATGATGACGGCGACGATGCTGATGACAATGATGATGATGATGATGACGATGATGATGATAATGATGACGATGATCAGGACGATGATGATGACGACGACGACGACCACGATGATGATGATGATGATGATGACTCCACGCTGGCAGCGTGCTCAGAGCGCACAGAGGTAGGGAGAAGGGTGAGGAGGTGTGGTAGCTATGGGGGGGGGGGAAGAGCAAATTGAGGTAGTAGTGCGTGGGTGGATGGGGTTGGGATAAATTGTAGTGTATATTTGTGGGTTGTGTAGAGTAGAGTGTTATAGTGCTGTTATCACGGGGCCACTACGACGCCTGCTGTCCAACCTGTACAGGGCCGGCCATTGTTAAGGTGCTATCAGTGTTGAGTCTTGGCCAAAAGAGACAAATGTCAGAGAGAGAGAGAGAGAGAGAGAGAGAGAGAGAGAGAGAGAGAGAGAGAGAGAGAGAGAGAGAGAGAGAGAGAGAGAGAGAGAGAGAGAGAGAGAGAGAAAGCAGTACCTTCAGAAAGCGAGAGCGCGAGAGTTAAATTAGAATAGGATAAGGTAGGCATACAAGGGATTGCTATTAAATATATTAATTACTAAAAAAAAGAAGTTCTTGTGGGTCTTTTTCTCCAAAATAGAATAAAAGCACTTAATTTGTGAACAGACTTTAAATAAATTTATTGAATTATTGTAAGTATTGCTTATTACGAAAATGTGCCTTGTTTCGGCATGCCTTGTTGTGGAAATTAGAATTCCTTTGACCTAGGTACCCATGTTTTCCTCATTATTGTCACTTTTGAATGATAGCAGTCCTCTCTTTCATTCCAGTTGACTGAAATGAATTGAAATTTTTAAAAAAACATAGCAGGAACCCAGAAAGTTTCATTTTATTAAAATTTGTGAAACAGAAAGTCCAATGAAGTCATGATGCTCAAATCTACTTTAGACGTAATGGGCGACACTTGGACGGGAGGTCACCCTGTCAAAATTCTACTGTAATGTAATGGTGGGTTGTAGACAATGGCAAAAGGACATGACTGCTGTTACGTCGGCCAATAATAAGTGACAATCCAATCCAATTCATTTCAATTAAATTCAGCAATTAACTTTCCACATGAATTACATACATTCATGTATTTCGCAGCAGCCTTATCTTGTTGGAGTGTAGACTGATGGTAATGTCTTTCCAAATGGGCTTCAACCTCGTCAGGGCAGCAGTTGTTTGTGCGATCCTGGAGAAGACTTCCTGTCTGGACCCATTGTCTGATGCAATGGCTCCTAAATATTTGAAGCTGTGCACTGTGTTGATGCCATTGATGTTGTTGGTCATGATTTGGTCTTCTGTGCACTAATTTCAATTCCAAAGACTCTGGAGGTGGTGTCAAGCAAATGTTCCAGCTCTTCAAGTTCTTGTTCCTCTCCAGCCAATCCATCAATGTCATCCGCAAAACGGAGGTTGGAGATTGCTCTAACCCCTATGCTGACTGTGTCTTGGTGATCTGCAAGGGCATCTGACATGATGCGCTACAGGAAGATGTTGAAGAGTGTTGGGGAGAGAGTAGGCATCCTTGACGCACTCCGATCGTTGTTCTGAAGCAGTTCCCGATGGTGATGTTGTGGAGTATTGCACTGATAGCCTTGTCATACAGGCTTTTGATGACTTTAATAATGTTAAGGCCGATGTTGTACACTCTCATGGTTGCCCACAGAGCTGCATGCCAGACTCGGTCAAACGCTTTCTTGGAGTCTACAAACACATGATATAGATGTTGTTGGTGCTGTGGGTTAAGGTTGAAAATTTGTTCAGTGGTACTTCACCCTCCCTTGAATCCTGCTTGTTCTTCAGCTATGATTTGTGCAGTTTGGGGTTTCAACCTGTTGAGTTTTATTTTCAGGAGGACCTTGGTGGGATGGCTGATGAGTCTTATGGTGCGGTAATTTTCATACTTGAGAAGGCTACCCTTTTTGGGACGAGTGATGACAAGCGACTAGGTCCATGGTGTAGGCCACTCCCCACTCTGCCAGATCTTGTTACAGATAATGGTGAGGGGGTCAATCATCGCTTCTCCTCCTGCTTGAAGCAATTCTGCGAGTATGTGGTCCACTCCTTCTTACTACCCCTTATGCACCTTTCTGCTGCACTCCCTTGTCATCTCAATCTTCCTAAGTGCCTTGCGAAACATGGACCCTCACAGCAGACCTACAATGAAGAATGCAAAGCATGGAGATGAGGTGCTACAGAAGACTTCTGGGCATTTCCTATATCCAGCACATCACCAATGACCACGTCCGACAGATCATTACACAAGCCATTGGACAACATGATGACATGCTCACAGTCGTGAAGAAACGGAAACTCCGATGGTATGGCCACGTCACCAGAGCATCAAGCCTTGCAATGACCATACTGCAAGGCACGGTACAAGAAGGCAGAAGAAGTGGGAGACAGAAAACGAGATGGGAGGACAACATTCCAGAATGGACTGGCTTGACGCTGAGCCATGAGGGTTACTGAGGACAGAGAAAGATGGCGTACCCTGGTTAAATGATCATCTGTGGTGCCCCAACCACTATAAGATGTATTTCGCAATGAAAACGAAAGGCAAAAACCTTGAAGATCCCGCCCGCTTGTTCGGGTCAATAATTTCCAAAACTTCTCGTTGCCGTTTTTTCTTCCTGCATAACCAAAACCTTTTTTTTAAAAATAAAGCAGAAAAGAGAAGAGAAGAAAGTTCATTATTTCACTGGCAATCGTCACTATCACAGTGGTGCGCCAACACCAGTCACAACAACCCTCTCGCTCTAACACAATGACCCTTGCAACTCAGCACAATGAAAACATTCTTCTTCTAGAGTTGTTGCTCTTTAAGAACACACAAACACACACACGCACATACCCACACCCACCCACACACACACACACACACACACACACACACACACACACTCACACACAGAGACAAGAGACAGGCGGACAGACTTAACAAACAATTTTAATTTAATTTATCACTTTTATATAGCGCTTTTCCAGCTCAAGAGCCACTCAAGGCGCTGGCCAGTTAAAGGATCTAACTCAAGCCGCCCTAGGCGCCTACTTGCAGTCTTTGGGCGCATAGTCTGACGCACAGACGACTGAGCAGAGAAGGGACCTAGTGCTTGCTAGGTGTATTTTTTTAACCGGCACTCACCCGTCTAGGACAACATGAGCGTCAGGATCTTTAAAGTCCGTGTGGTGGAATGCATGCATGCACAGACTAGACCTCGGTTTATACTCTCATCCAAAGGAGTAACAAAACGAACGCACACTCATCAGACGACCCATGCAGGAAAGAGAATACTCTTGCCAACACAATTCACCATTGACACCGCTTATCATAAATTATTCAATGTTGTTGTTGTTGTTGTTATTCCTGCGCCAATGTACTTTTCTTCCATGCTTTAAAACTGCATTTAAAAACATACTATTTCAGTTGGCCTCCTCCTAAAGACGATAATATTAAATTCCTTCATTTTTTCTCGTCTACGCCATGACATCATTCTCCCCTCTTTTCGCCCCACCCCCACCCCCACCCACTTCTTCCCTCACAGCCTTCCCCCCCCCCTCACCTCCAACTAGTATAAATTTTGCGTGTGTTTTGGCAAATGTTTCGATGCGTGTCAATGCCAGTGAGCGCCTTCAGCTTACTATGTTAAGGTATCGCGCTTTACAAAAAGCTATTATTCTTCTTATTATTATTATTGTTATTATTATTATCATTATTATTATTATTATTATTATTATATTATTATTATTATTATTATTATTATTATTATTTATTATTATTTAAATGCATTTTCATCTGTACATAATGTACATATAGGCTTACTGTAAAGTACATTTCTTGCTTTTTTAAAAATAATAGTTGTAAAGTCTTTTACTGTCTTATGTACAGTTATATGTTAAAAGATTTTACTGCCCAAATAGCTTAGGAGACATTGGTAGACGAAAATAAAAAAAGTAGTATACTACTAAAAATCTTTTATACCTCTCTGTGACACAATGACCCTTGCAAGGCAACACAATGAAAACATTCCTCTGGTAGTGTTGTTGTTCTTGCAGAATAAACACAGATAGGTGGACTCACATGCAGACAGGCAGGTAAGTACAGAGAGAGAGAGAGAGAGAGAGAGAGAGAGAGAGAGAGAGAGAGAGAGAGAGAGAGAGACAGACAGACAGACAGACAGAGAGACAGACAGACAGACAGAGAGACAGACAGAGACAGAGACAGAGAGAGAAGGCAGACAGGATCAGTAACCAATCTAACACAACGACCCTTGCAAAGAAATCGCTGTTGTTCTAGTGTTGCTCTTAGTTAATAGCGAACCAATAGGCTGCTACCTAATGTTGATGTGCTCAGTAAAACATCATTATTCAATGAATCAATGGGAATGCTAACGATTCCAGCACACAGAACATCTCAGAACTGCCTCATTTACTAAAAATCAAAATTCAAATAAAATGTGTGTTCGTTGTTTGCAAAATTGCAAATCCTAACATTAAAAACAACAGCAGCAACAGCAGCAACAGCAACAACAACAATAATTTATAATAATACTAATACTAATACTAATAATACTACTACTATTAATAATAATAATAATAATAATAATAATAATAATAATAATAATAATAATAATAATAATAATAATAATAATAATAATAATAATAATAATAAGAAGAAGAAGAAGAAGAAGAAGAAGAAGAAGAAGAAGAAGAAGAAGAGAAGAAGAAGAAGAATCTACATGCGCGTTGTACACTCAGATCACCAATCAAACTCAAAGCCCGGCGATCTATACCAATACACAGGCTTACATGTTTCACCCACTCTCATTTACGCAACCAACACTCATCTTTCATTCAAATATAGTTTGTAAAAAAGTAAGATCTTTATAAGAAGACGGAAAGGAAATAGAATGTTATTTTTGAAATTTTGGATTGACTGCCTCCAATACCATTATTGAAGGAAGTGAGGAAACCGGAGTACCCGGAGAAAATCCTCGAGACAACTGGCTCAGCAGGCTTGGATAAATGCAGTCTCAGACCTCCACATGTAGCTGCATGATTCTCATTGCAGACATTAAAGTTGGAAGGGTTGTAACGAACGAGGAATGGTCGTGCAAAGCTGGTGAAGTTAATGAAGTGCGCGATACTGCGACCATCCATCTTTACCCACAACAACGACAGCGCCGCCTTCTCACCCAGTCAGGGTATCTGGAGCAACTTGGTACACACGGTAAAGCTCAAAGTTGCCTCCCCTATCCTCTCTCCCCATCCTTCTCCCTCCCCTCCCACCCCCTTCCCCCCCCCCCCCATTTTAAAATCATTCCGATGGAGACAAAAAGAAGATTTTGAGCTCTGGTTTTAATGATTTCTAGGCAAATGACCTCCCTGCAATGGAGGGTGGTAATTGCTGCATGCATGCACAGATCACAGGGAGCATTACACGAAGAAAGTGGATCCTTGAAAGCAAAACGGCAAATAGCTTACTGTCCTATGTAGGTCGCCGACATGAGACATTTAATCGTAGGCTGTGAAGCGTTTTTAAGGTGTTTCATACCGTGGACCGCAATGTTAATGGTTTGAGCTGGAGGACTTGCCGACATGAGACATTTAATCGTAGCCATGGGATAACACGATGACCTGCTCACAGTGGTGAAGAAACGGAAACTCCAATGGTATGTCCACGTCACCAGAGCATCAGTTCTTGCAAAGACCAACCTGCAAGGTACGGTGCAATACTCCAAAAGAAGAGGGAGACAAAAAAAGAGGGTGGGGGGACAGCATTCGAGAATGGACTGGCTTAATACTGAGCGAAGCCATTAAGGTGCTGAGGACAGAGAAAGATGGAGTACACTGGTTAAAAGATCATCTGTGGTGCCCCAAAGACTTTGAGGGATTGGCCTTGGACTTTGATGTCCGTGTTGGTGCCATTGGTCTTCTCTGCACTTATTTCCACTCCAAAGACTCTGGAGGTTTTGTCAAATCTCTGTACCAGCTGCTCAAGTTCTTGTTCTTCTCCAGCCAATCCATCAATGTCATCCGCAAAACGGAGGTTGGAAATTGCTGTACCCCCTATGCTGACTGTGCCTTCGTGATTTGCAAGGGCATCTGACATGATGCGCTACAGGAAGATGTTGAAGAGTGTTGGAGAGAGTAGGCATCCTTGACGCATGCCGATTGTTGTTCTGAAGCAGTTCCCGAAGACGCTGTTGAGGAGGACTGTACTGGTAGCCTTGTCATACAGCTTTTGATGACGTCAATAATTTTAGGGCTGTACAAACACTTTTTTGAAGTCTGCAAACACATGATATAGATGTTGTTGGTGCTGTGGGTATTTCTCGCAGCTCATTCTGAGGTTGAAAATCTGCTCAGTGGTACTTCGCCCTGCCATGAATTCTGCTTGTTCGTCAGCTATGATTTGTTCCGCTTGGGGTTTCAACCTGTTGAGTATTATTTTCATGAGGACTTTTCTGGAATGGCTGATGAGGCTGATGGTGCGGTAATTTTCACACTTCTGAAGGTTACCCTTTTTGGGAAGAGTGATGACAAGTGATAATGATGTACCGTATTGTTCAAATATCTATCCTTGTTAGACGTGATTTGTTTTATTTTTTCTTATGATATTTAACTGTTTTATCTCTTAATGTTTTACCACACTTCTATTTATCTGCTATAACGTGTTCAGAACTCAGCTCCACGTCTGGTTCTCAAAAAGAAAAAATCTGAACATATCACTCCCCCCTTCTACATTCACTCCACTGGCTTCCAGTGTCTCATAGAATTATCTACAAAATCGCTATTTTCTGTTACAAGTGCGTCCATGGCTTAGCCACTTCTTACCTCACCCAGAACATTCAATTCTATAAGCCCTCTAGAAATCTTCGTTCTTCCTCTGACACCCTCATGCTTCACCCCGCTACAAACTCTCCTCTCTCTCTCGATCTTTCTTCTCAGTGCTGGCCCTTCAACTTAGAACTCTCTTCCCTCTCTCTTCGCAGCTCTCCAAACATAGCTACTTTCAAATCCAACTTGAAAACTCGTCTCTTCCTTAAATGTTTCTGATCTCGCCTCCCATCTTCATCGTCGTCATTCCTCCATTTGTTTTGTTTTGTTTTGATTCAGACCACCGCCACCACCCACCCCATCACCCATCCTTATATCTCCCCTCCTCCCTCCCTCCCTCGTCTCTTATTCGTTAGCAAGTGTCTGATTTTATTTTGTATGAAGCAGGATGTTTAGAATGAATGCGTGAGTACTGCGCTTTGAACTGATATTGTTCCTTGGGAAAAAGCGCTATATAAAAATATCCTTATTATGATATTTCTCCTTGCGAGCGTACATGTGTGTATGTATGCATTCGAGCATTTAGTGCAAGCTTTGAATGTTGGTTTTGTGCAATAAAAAAATAAATTCGTCTTCTTCTTGCTTTGATTATTATTATTATTATTATTATTATTATTATTATTATTATTATTATTATTATTATTATTATTATTATTATTATTATTATTATTATTATAATTACCATTATTATTATAACTTTTATACCACGCTTTTTCAGCCCAAGAGCTGCTTAAGGCGCTGGCCATTACAAGATGTAAAGCAAACCGCCCGAGGCGCCCATTTGCTGCTTTAGACCCTTCATCAGACACCTCAGACAACTGAGTGCAAATGAAATCAGAAAACGACGACAACGATGGACAAGAACGACGACAGCGATAACGAGAACTACGACAACAACGATGACGACGAAAATCGACTCACTTTGTTCCTCCTGTTGTTCTCAGGTATATAGTGTACGGTAATAAGGAAATATGTTGGCATAATTTGCCATAGACGCGGACAGGTAAGGGGAGAGGGTGTTACGCCAATAAATGCCGCCCATTTAACACAGTATACAATCGGGGTGCTATACAGTACAGGCTCTGGCGCCAGAGGAGTCCCACCAGAGATGTTAAGACGTCACGCCTGCTGAGTACAGGCCTCTCAGCGTTGGAAGTGGCCAGCCAGAGTATCTCAACGTCTACAGATTTGAAACTATGACGTCCGATGTCACGGACGAGCTTTCTGCCGAGGGGCTGTGCGAGGTTGGAGATACTCTTCTCCTCCTTCACTGTAAGTGGCCTTGTTTTAACAAGTCTAATATTTAGATCCCATTACCGCTACAGCGCAGGGCATCAGCGGTTTATCAGCGATGTGATCAGCGCCGCCAGGGGCTGCTTAGTGAGAGATGACACGGCTATCAACACTGAAGCAAGGGGCGCGTGCGGGGAGCTTAAAAAATGTAAAGGTGTGTTCGTGTTGTGTGTGTGGGTGTGTGTGTGTGGAGGGAGGGTGAAAAGGCGGAGAGGAAGAGAGAGAGGGGAAAGGGAAACTGGGGTGGGGTGGGGTGGGGAGGGGTGGGATCTTTCCCCGACCTGCTTGACCTTGGAAATTGTTTTGACCTTGCGCTAACAGAAGCGCGATTGATGACGATGAAGATGTTGGTGATGGTAGTGTATATAGTATTACACAATACACATAGGAAGGTGCAGGACCCACTAC
>CM072519.1:65494778-65584778 GCA_036898135.1 Oncomelania hupensis
AAATTAAAGAAAGGGTCCGGGGTTGAGAGAGAGAGAGAGAGAGAGAGAGAGAAGAGAGAGAGAGAGAGAGAGAGAGAGAGAAGAGAGAGAGAGAGAGAGAGAGAGAGAGAGAGAGACGAGAGAGAGAGAGATGGTGAAGAAGAAGAAGAAGAAGCAGAAGAGAAGAAGAAGAAGAAGAAGAAGAAGAAGAAGAAGAAGAAGAAGAAGAAGAAGAAGAAGAAGAAGAAGAAGAAGAAGAAGAAGAAGAAGAAGAAGAAGAAGAAGAAGAAGAAGAAGAAGAAGACGAAAGAAGAAGAAGAAGAAAGAAGAAGAAGAAGAAGAAGAAGAACGAAGAAGAAGAAGAAGAAGAAGAAGAAGAAGAAGAAGAAGAAGAAGAAGAAGAAGAAGAAGAAGAAGAAGAAGAAGAAGAAGAAGAAGAAGAAGAAGAAGAAGAAGAAGAAGAAGAAGAAGAAGAAGAAGAAGAAGAAGAAGAGGAAGTAGAAGAAGAAGTAGAAGAAGAAGTAGAAGAAGAAGAAGAAAAAGAAGAAGAAAAAGAAGAAGAAGAAGAGAAGAAGGAGAAGAAGAAGAAACATTGCCATTGAAGACACATTAAAAAGTGAAATGTGAAAAAATAGGCTTATATTTGTAAATTGGGGACTTTTTTGTTGTCCCGTTTTACGAGACATGGAAAAGTTAAATCTGGTATCATAAGATGGCCACTGTAGATTGTTCTAACCTATAAAGGGTACAGTGAAAGCCCCAGTTGAAAACCTGTCTTGCCTTTGTAGGCATGACAAATTAACTGTGGCAACAGTTCCCCCCGTTGGAGTGCCGGGGGTTTCAGTATAAATAGTATCCCCACTTTCTGGAAATTTAGTGCTTTAAATTCCCACTGTCGCTGTCTTCCTCATTTGCTCTTTCCCATTCCCGATCTGTCCTACCACTCTGCTATACTATCTTCTTCTTCGCTAGATCAATGACCTACCTTTTTTCTTGAAAACTCTTCCTGGACAGGACTCCTTGTTTGTGTATGAGGTCTGTTGGATCAGCTTGGGAGTGTTGGACGCTTTCTGCCGGGTGGTCACTGGGGCTTCCTATGAATGTACTATTTAGCACTATAGGCATTTTGTATGTATGTTTTTTGTTGATGATTTATAATGATGTTTGTATTCTATTTTGTTTTTGTAATCGGGGAGTTCGCGTAGTTGAGGTCAACCCTCAGCCGTCCCTCGCGTGGGATGTCTTTATTGTAAAGTGACTGGCCGGTGGAGGGCATTCAATTTTCCCACTGGGGTTGTTTCAACAGATCTTTTATGCGGATCGGGGGTTGTCCGGTCCTGATTTGGCTCGGAAGAGTCCGCTGGACCTAAAGCAATAATAAATCAATCATAAGATGGGAAGATGCAAATCTTTGTTGTTTTTTTTCCCTTTTTTTCTCTTCGGAGAGAATGTGGGTGTGGGTTTGTGTATGTGGGTTTTTGTGTATTTTTTTGGAGGGTTGTGTGGGGGGGGGGGGGGATGGAGCAGTGAAGTTCTCACAAGCTAATGGAAATCAACAGGGCCATCTCTGATGGCTTTAATTATCTCACCCATAGGATTTGTTTCAACAAATGCCCTGAGCGTAATTAACGTAGTAATTTGTGTTCTCGGTTTACACCGCTGCTATAGGTGTCCGTTCTTGTTGAAATGTAGGCATACTGCTTAGCTGAGACTAACCAAGTTTCCGTTCCGTCTCACCATTAGTGTCTGTCGCTGGTAAGCCTAAGCAGCGAGGCGTAATAATTCAGCGCGTGCGCGCGCCCGCACAAAACCACCAAACCCCTGCTGTGGAAAAAGACCACGCTGTAAATGTAAACCAATTGACGCCGCTCTTTCCAGATTGCTTAGCTCCTTCCGCAAACATAGTTCGTAATATTATTTGAAAACAAGGAGTAGTTTACATTTTCATTTACAACGGTTTACTGGTGCTGTGCTTTCTTTTCTAGATCGTTCTTTGCACTTCTCAATACCTAAAACAGGTAATGAAGAAAAAAAATAAAGTGACCAAATCAGGATAGCAGCGGGTGGCCTGGTAACATAGTTGGTAGTAAGCTGCTTTGTTATGCCGAAGGTCGCAAGTTCGAACCCCGCGTGTGACGATCTTAGGTGGTTAGGTACGAGGCTTTTTGAGGATACCGAGGGTTTTCTCCAGGTACCCCGGTTTCCACCCTCCTTTTCAAAATGGTACTGGATGCAGTCAATCTAAAATTTCAACACGATAAACCGATAAATCTCAAATCTTCTAACAAGCCGCAGAAACCAGTGGAGAGAGGCAACCTTAAGCCTCTGCGAGTCTCAGCTGCGCTGTGTGGTCTCGTTGCATGCTGCTGCTATAGCTGTGTCCTGTCTTGTTGAATGTGAGTTGTCATGTCGTTTGTGGAGAAGAAAGACTTGAAGACAGAGAAGACAAAGATACCTAATAATAATTTTCTTAACAGCCTGGATGGTGAAAGTGGAAAAAGTATGGATGGAAGACAAGGAGTAGTTGATTGATTGATTTATTGTTGCTTTAGGTCCAGCGGACTCCTCCGAGCCAAATCAGGACCGGACAACCCCCGATCCGCATAAAAGATCTGCTGAAACAACCCTAGTGGGAAAATTGAGCGCCCTCCACCGGCCAGTCACTTTACAATAAAGACATCCCACGCGGGGGACGGCTGAGGGTTTACCTCAACTACGCGAACCCCCGGTTACAAAAACAAAATAGAATACAAACATCATTATAAATCATCAACAAAACATCATACATATAAAATGCCTATAGTGCTAAATACTAACATCATAGGAAGCCCTAGTGACCACCCGGCAGAAAGCGTCCAACACTCCCAAGCTGATCCAACAGACCTCATACACAAACAAGGAGTCTTGTCCAGGAAGAGTTTTCAAGAAAAAAGGTAGGTCATTGATCTAGCGAAGAAGAAGATAGTATAGCAGAGTGATAGGACAGAGCAGGAATGGGAAAGAGTATGAGGAAGATAGCAACAGTGGGAATTTAAAGCACTAAATTTCCATAAAGTGGGGATACTATTTATACTGAAACCCCCGGCACTCCAACGGGGGTACTGTTGCCGCAGTGAATCTGTCATGCCTACAAAGGCAAGACAGGTTTTCAACTGGGGCTTTCACTGTTCCCTTTATAGGTTAGAACAATCTACAGTGGCAAGATTGTTCATGACCCCAAGGGGTACAAGGAGTAGTTAAAAGATTTGTTGAGGTACTATACAGGTGTATTGACTTGTGCTGTGTTTTTTTATATTGTATTGAATTATGTTTCTATACTGTCATGTTGTACTGTGTTGTGTTGTGTTATACTGCGTTGTATTATCTTGTGTTGTATTGTACTGTGTTGTTTTATGTTGTGTTATGTTGAATTATACCATGTTGGGTTGTGCTATGTTGTATTGTGTTGTGCTATGTTGCTATTGTGTTGTGCTATGTTGTATTGTGTTCTATAGTGCTATTTTGTTATGTGGTATGTTATGTTGTATTATACTGTACTGTATTATATTGTATTATGTTATGTTGTATTGTGTTGTGTGTATTGGGTGGTGTTATGTTGTTGTGTTATGTTATAGTGTATTGAACTCTATTGTATTGTACTGTGTTGTATTGAGTTAGGTTGTATTATGCTGTGTGGTATTTTGTTATGTTGTATTGTGCTGTGTTTTATTGTGTTATGTTGTGTTGTACTGTGTTGTGTTGTACTGGGTTATGTTGTATGCTATGTTTTATTGTACCGAGTTGTATTGTATTATGTTATATTTTGTTATGTTGTACTGTGTTATGTTGTCTTGTATTGCGATGTTCTGTGTCGCATTATGTTGTGTATTGCACTGTGTTGTTTTGTGTTGTGCTCTGTTATATTGTACTGCGTTGTAGTGTGTTATGTTGTGTTACGTTGAAACGCGCACGATAGATGCGATCGTTTTGTTTTGCTAAGCATGCAATAACACAGTGTATTTATCCTTGATTTGATTTTGCGTTGTTATTAGAAGAAGATTTGTATAACGTTGGTAATTTTAGTTGGTCGATATTATTTGAGAATGTTCTAGAGTTTGTTGTTTACTATCGATCGAAGCGTAGGGATAATTCTAGTGGTAACTAAAGAAGCTTCCATCCCAAATAAGGTTGTATGACGTGAGACAGTGATGACGAAATGTGTTTTGATTGGTTATAATTATGTCTAGCCCGAACGTTCATTATTTCTCTGGAGTTAGAGAGATTATATAAGTGCCGCACTGTTTCAAAAGTGTATTGAATTGATTTGTAAAGTTGAAAGTGAAAAGTTGAGAGTGGAAAAAGCGATTGTATGCAGTTGTTGATTTTTGCTGAATAAAGTTGGAAAACTACATACGACCACTTTGCCTTGTTGCTGAGTGAGCAGGCTGCGTGGATAAACGAATCTGAGTTACACTTTATCAGGCTTCAAGCATCGGGGCTGAATCAACTGATAAAAAAACAACATCGAGTGTAACATGTTGTATTTTACTGTGTTGTATTTTGTGATGTTGTATCGTGTTGTGTTTCGTTGTATTGTGATCTGTTGTATTTTGTTGTATTGTGTTGTGTTGTACAGTTATATTGTGTTGTTTTATGATGTATTGTGATCTGTTATATTTTACTGTGTTGTATTGTGCTATGTTGTAGTGTGTTGTGTTGTATTGTTATATTGTGTTGTGTTATGATGTATTGTACTATGTTGTATTGTATTGTGTTGTATTGTGTTATGTTGTATTGTGGTGTGTTGTATTGTGTTATGTTTTATTGTGTTATGTTGTATTGTGGTTGGTTGTATTGTACTGTGTTATGTTATATTCTGTCATTTTTCATTGTACTGAGTTATATTATGTTATATTGTGCTATTTTTTTGTTGTGTTATGTTGTCATGTATTGTTCTGTATTGTGTTGTGTTGCTTTGCGTTGTATTGTGTTACATTGTATTATATTCTATTGCATTGAATTCAAATCAATTCATTTAAATAATTTCTTTTAACGTCTGTTGACATCTGTGGTTTTAGACATTGTATTGTATTGCATTGCATTATAACAAAGTGCGCAGCGATCCTTTGTGTCTGTTTTTTCCCCAAGAGATTAGCCGAGACTTCATAGCGTTATCTGTCATGCAGCCAGTCTCAGCTACGCAGTGTGTTGATTTCCATAGCTGACTCTGCCCCGTTGAATGTGGGCGGTAACTGTACAAAAACAAGACTGTACAGAAGCGGAACAAAAATTAATTTTTAAAAACCATTATGTGGGAGTGAGGTTGGATTTAAGAGAGGGGTGGGGTAGGGGGGAAGTGAGTGTTAAAGGGGGGGAAGGGATAAGGGTGGTGGGTAAAAATAACGAAAGCACAATGTAATGTTTGTTTGTCTGACGTTACACTGCTACTAGAAATAACTCTTCAGTTCTTTAGCACGGAGCGCTGGCCACTAGCCATGGTAGACTAATAGTAGTTCCAATGCGAAGTCGGAACAAAATCTGTCTCGTGGTTCCTAAGATATGGGGCGCGACAAGCAGACAGACAAAACAGAAAATAAAATATAATACTGTTTGCTTCACGCTACGCCGCTACTATAAATGACTTTAGAGCTCGGAAAGTTGGTCTCTAAAATTCCCA
Organism: Oncomelania hupensis; assembly: GCA_036898135.1. Classification (NCBI taxonomy): domain Eukaryota; kingdom Metazoa; phylum Mollusca; class Gastropoda; order Littorinimorpha; family Pomatiopsidae; genus Oncomelania; species Oncomelania hupensis. The sequence continues at coordinate 65,500,414 of CM072519.1, forward strand.
CGATGTTTGAACAAAATCTGTCTCGTGGTTCTTAAGATATGGCGCGCGCTAAAACCGACGGATAGACAGACAGACAGACAGACCTTTTGTCTCGTTCTGATTCTCGACTGTTTTTAAGGGTTTTGCCAAAGCGAAAGTAAAAAGGTAGAAATGAAATGGATGTATGAGTATGATGCTGATAGGCCCTAGAAAATAGGAATGAGTGTGTGTATGTGTGTGTGGGTGTGTGTGTGTGTGGGTGTGTGTGTGTGTGTGTGTGTGTGTGTAGTTGTGTGCATGTGATAGCACTGTGGGTATAGTCTTAAGATCTTTCATGTGAAAAGAGACTTGAGGTATTTTTGATGTGAAAAAGAAAAGTACAAATTCAGTATATCTTTCAGCTAAAAACAAACAAAACAAACGTGCAAACAAAACAAAAGGGAGATGGATCCGCTGACTCAATTAAACTAAACACTGTGTGGGACAGTCTATAAGATCTTTTATGTAGGAAAAAGAATCTTCGAGATGTTCCAAACTATATTTTAAAAAATACTAGAAAAAAAACACGCTGCTCTTTTAGAGTAAGAGACCCATGGTGGGGGTTACGTTGTGTAATAGTCTGAGGAAGGCCATTTAACCCGCAGAACGGGAAAGGCGACACCGTTGATAATCAGCTGGAGACGGATTGTACTCTCCCTCTGATCATCAAGCAGGAGAAAGAATCATGGAAATGTCCACTGTCGTCGTCGTCGTCTTCGTCGGTTAGGAGTGAAAATTACTGACCTTTAGCTGCGAGTAGTTAGGAGTACTGGCGTAGACTATAGAAGAACGAACATTCAGGTTTAATGGTCTAAACACACCACTTCCGAGTACAAGTTACATAATACAGAATGTCTTCCTCCGAGTGAAGTGACAACATACGTGGCATATGGAAATTTTTCCGATGTGGGTAAACAGTCACACACACACACACACACACACAGACACACACACATACACAAACATCCACAACCCAGGCCAATGTCATCATTCCTACAATCCTAAATCTCTCACACCCAAACACCTTTATAAGACTTCAGTTAAAACGTCTTAACAGTGTTGTTACAGACACCGTTAATAATAATAATAATAATAATAATAATAATAACTAGCATTTATAAAGCGCCTACCCTAAGGATCTAAGCGCTATACACGCACACTTTCTTACGCAAACACATATACACACTATACATATACTATAATTATAAGACAAGTTACTCTTTCACGCGTACATACTACTGCTGTGTAAATCAATATGACAAAAACATACTAAATTACTACTTAACCCCACACTCCTCCAAACCCCTTTTACAACTACAGATACTGCTGAAAGACTTTTGAGAAAAGATACGTTTTAAGGTGGGATTTGAACGATTCGCAGGAGGTAGAATGTCTAAAGGGGAGAGAATTCCATAGGTGAGGGCCGTGGACAGCAAAAGAGCGGAAACCATTAGATTTTCTTTTGTAACGGCCCTGACGGAGAAGACGACAGTCAGTGGATGAGCGAAGGGAACGAGATGGAGTGTAAAGGGAGACAAGGTCAGATAGATAAGAAGGAGCAGAACCGATGACAATATTGTAGCAGATACAGGCAGTTTTATAATTAACACGTTCCGCGACAGGAAGCCAGTGTAGCTTAACAAGGAGAGGTGTGGAGGGTTGGCGATGATTTACTTTAAAGATAAGACGGGCAGCAGAGTTCTGAACTTTTTGAAGCAGAGAGAGGATAGAATCTGGACAGCCAATGAGAAGGGAATTGCAATAATCTAATCTAGATAGAATACAGGAAGTAACCAAGGTCTTTGTGGCGTCTTCTGATAGAAATTTCCTAATTGAACTAATTATCTTCAACTCAAAGTAGCAAACCCGACAGACTCTAGTGATATGCTGTCTCATAGAGAGAGTAGAATCCACGATGAACCCCAGGTTTCTAGCGGAGTCAGAAAAAGAAATATCACAAGAACCAACAGTGATAGAGGTAGGCAGAGAAAGATCAGTGACGGAAGAGCGAGTGAAGAGAAGGGCCTCAGTCTTGTCATCATTTAATTTAAGCATGTTTGCTTAAACATTGAATGCAATCACACTGAACCTATAAGAGATAGGAAAATAGACATGTATCATATAATTATTATGTTATATCGCAGACAAGATATTATATTAGGAACTGCAAGCGCGCGCACACTCACACACACACACACCAATATGGCAGACGGAGGCCCTCATCCCAAAAAAGAGGAGGTAAGCATCTAAATCAACACTAGATCACCAGAGCAATCATGCCTCTAAAGTGGACAATGGAAAATGAATATGAAATTAGGTGTTGTTAACATACACCATAGTATAACGAATAGGAATGGAAAAAGAGCCACACAAAAAATGCAACAAATGATAGCAACAGCAACAAGTTTCATCTGAGGGTCGAATGACCAACCTTGTGCAAACGGAACGCATCCCCCACTCCCAGGAAAGGGACTATATTAAAACACTCACTGCAGGAATGAAGAGGCTGACCATTATGCACACTTGTCTTCGTCCCTTTCAACCCCCGATCTTTTAGTCTTGGGGATAAATATGAAATAGGCTGTTACTAATCTACATTAAATGTTTCAATAAACTCCTGCCACCGTTTCTCCCAAAAAAATCAGGAGACATACCAAAAGTATAGAACAGGGTGAAAGAATAAAAGGAACGAACTCGTTGCTCTATCGTTTCCGTTGTGTGCTAAGCTCGTGCTGACGACGTGGAAGATAGTTGGATGAGTGGTTTCCGTGGGGAAGAGAGATCAAGCTCGGAACAGCAGCATCACCTCATCGCGTGAACGGGCAGACGCCGAACTATAGAAGAAATTCCATCTTCGTTTTTCTTAACGCCGGCCTATACTCCGCCGACCCTCTCCCCATCCCCTTCTCCCCCACAACCCTTGAAAACTCCTTCCCTCCAACACTCTCCATCTTCGAACACTACCATCTTCATTTCTTCACACACACAAATACACACCTTCACACACATACACACACACAAGTTTGTAGAACACCAAGACTGGGTTTTACTAAGAATGTAAGAATCGGAAAGTGATTTTTCTACGGAAAGAACGCAAACTTCTTCTAAAAATGTAAGAATCTAATGCAAAATTGGCTCTTTCCGTCTCAAAAGTTGACCTAGTTCGTCTACTATAGGCGACGAAATAGGTCGAACTTTCTTCAAAATTTTCCCGAAAGTTGACTGAATTTTCTCCGTCCCGGATAGAACACTCCCTTGTACTTAAAACACTCTCATGCACTACAACTGCACTCCCATGCACTAAAAGAGCACTCTTGTGTGCTTAGACAAAGTGGGTGGCTGGAAAAAAACTGGGTGGCTAATACACTCACCCATTTTCTGCATAAAAAGCAAGGTCAGTAACCCATTTCAAGGCTTATACGTCCGCACATTCACACACATACACACTCATACACACACATACACACACATGCACACCTCCCTTAATCAAATCGGATTTAATTTTCTTTGATCTTTCTTGCTACATGTTTTTGGTCTCCAGCCCACTGTCTCTATCTGCTCCTTTAATTCGTCTCTGCCTCCGCGTCACATTCTTCTATCCGTCAATAAGATTTTTGTTCAAAGACATCATCTTCATCCACATCATCGTCACCTTCGCTAGACCAGTCACCAACCTTTTTTTATTGAAAACTCTTTTAGGACAAAACTCTTCATTTGTGTGTGAAGTCTGTTGTATCAGCTGGGGAATAGTGGACGCTGATACCCAAGTCCAATATAAAACCACCGCCATTACGTTTTCCTTTCTTGTACCGTGTTGTTGTTTTAGATGATGATGATGATGATGATGATGATGATGACGATGAAGATGATGATGATGAGGAGGAGAAGGGGGAGGATGATGGTGATGATGATGAAGAGGGTGATTTTACCATTACATTTTAACTTCTTTTACCAGGAAGATGACGATATTTGCCCATAATAATAATCGTATATATATAGATATATATATATATAGGGGTAGATATATATATATATAGATAGATGGATCGATAGATAGATAGATAGATAGATAGATAGATAGATAGATAGATAGATAGATAGATAGATAGATAGATAGATAGATAGATAGATAGATAGATAGATAGATAGATAGATAGATAGATAGATAGATAGATAGATAGATAGATAGATAGATATGTGTGTGGGTGTGTGTGAGTGTGTGTGTGGGTGTGTGCGTGTGTGTGTGTGCGTGTATGTGCGAGCGCGCCTAATTACTGTTGAAGCCTTATTTTGCTTTCTAAAAGCATTAATGCGAATTCTGCATAATACTGCATTTCGGTCATAGCCACTCATAAAAAGTATAGACTTCAATAAAAAATATGAATAAATAAATAGGTCTCAATCAATAAATGAATAATAGTTAAATAGGACTAAATAGATAGATAGATAGATAGATAGATAGATAGATAGATAGATAGATAGATAGATAGATAGATAGATAGATAGATAGATAGATAGATAGATAGATAGATAGATAGATAGATAGATAGATAGATAGATCAGGGGCGTCGCACACGGGGGGGCAGGGGGGGCACCTGCCCCCCCAATAATTTGGCAAAAAAAAAAAAAAGAAAGAGAGAGAGAGAGAGAGAGAGAAAGAAGAAAAGAAGAAGAAGAAGATTTCAAACGATAGAGGAAGGCAGGAAGAATCAATAATTTAAAAAAAAAAATCACCATATTTTTAAACCGTAGTGTAAAGGGCTAACGTACGAAATAATATTACAATAATCTATTAGCATGTGCCTGTGTTTCACAACAAAATATTTCGTGGTGCTAACGCAATCACCGGGCAGCAGAGCTGGATTTCGCTGTTTGAAAGAAGTGTCATTTCATCAAGCAAAGAGCAAAATTAACAAAACAATGGAATCGTCTGTTTTCCAGGTTTGTTGATATCAATTATTTATTTTAGTCTGTAAAATGAGTAAGGCAAGGGTGAATGTGCAAGTGTCAATAAATAGTTGAGGTGCGCGATACTTTTTAATTTAGATTTAGTTTGTTGATAGGCCTACACGTGCACGTGCTTTGATCGCAAAAGGGGAAAAAAAGGACCCGTTCGCTTTTCTGGGGACAGATAACGTGGGCTTGACTGCTTTGATTATTACACCACCACCCCCACCCCCACCCCCCATTATAGGTTTCACTTGGTTTGTTTGTTTGTTTTGTTTGTTTATGTGTCCGCGAATAGATCTCCGATGTTTGTGGACTGAACTAGCTGAGATTTTGTTCATGGACTACTAGTAAGATCATCTGTGATCACCAAGACAAAAGGCACTCAGACAGACAGTATTTTGCTTTAGAGAAACTGCGAGTAATATACGCCCTAGTAAAACAAATTGATCAATTGACTGATTTTCTGAAACTGGTAGTGGAAGTGTTTGGTCATTATATGTATGCAATATGCAAAACGAGTTGTGATTTATAGAGAAGACACAATTTCAACCTAGATGATCTTGCGGCAGGTAATTAATGTTCGTGTTTCCTGGTTTTAATCATTATCACATATCGCTAATCATGTATTTGTAGTTTCTGGAAATGAATCTTGTATTTTCAGTAAAGAAGAACATAAATAATTAAATGTTTTTACTCTCAGTCTTTCAGTTGGATGAAGGTACGAGGATATATTACAGGGTGCGTCCCGCTTGTCAGCCCCCCCTCCCCCACCTCCCCGTCGACAGGGTTGCCCCCCCAATATTTTGGACCGTGCGACGCCCCTGTAGATAGATAGATAGATAGATAGATAGATAGATAGATAGATAGATAGATAGATAGATAGATAGATAGATAGATAGATAGATAGATAGATAGATAGATAGATAGATAGATAGATAGATAGATAGATAGATCTCCACCAACAGCATAGAATACTAAATTATCAAAAATAAAAATAGATTTAAAAAATAAATAAAAAAAACATCTACAATCTACAGCGGAAGTCGCCGCCAAACAAACAGAAACATCCTACAGTCAGTCTAAGCGGAACCGGAAGACGTGCTCGACTGAGGCATGCCGAGATGGCAAGGAAAGCACGCCGGAAAGAAGGAGCGCAGGGAGGATTGTGGGGCGGGCCAGGCCGCCCATTCGCACGTGCAGGTGGAACGGTGGCAGTGTGACAGGTACCGCCTGCTGCGGGTTCGCCTCCGGGGCCATGCACGACACTTGTCGAGATCAGAGAGAGGTGTCTGCATTCCCTCGCTGGCTGGTGATGTTATGGCGGAGTAGTTATAGCAGACGTACACACCACCGCAAACGGCAAAGTCGAAGGCACGCACGCCACGCATACTCCTCTGTGCATGGGCACGGCCCTCTCACACAACCAGATAGGCTTCTTGCTTCAGTGTTGAAGTGCAGCAGTTTTGAGCTACTTCTTGTTCTTCTTCTGGTTCTTCTTCTTGCTCTCCTTGCTGCTGTTGTGGTTTTTGTTGTTGTTGTTGTGGTGGTGTTGGTGATGGTGGTAGTGGTGGAGGTTCTTCCCCTTCCTCTTCTTCTTCTCCTTCTATTTCTTTTCTATCTTACTTCTTCTTCTCCTCTTCTTTTTTTTCTTTTTTTCTTTCGTTTTCGCCCTTTCTCTCATTCTTCAGATTTTTTTTCTACTTTCTTTCTTTGTTTTTGTTCTTGTATTTCGTTTTCTTCTCTTTGTTATTATTTCTTTTATTTTTCTTCTTGTTGTTGTTCTTCTTTCTTTGTTCCTTCTTTCTATCCTTCACCTCTATCTTTCTTTGTTTCTTTGTTTGTTTGTTTGTTTCTTCTTCTTCTTCTTCTTCTTCTTCTTCTTCTTCTTCTTCTTCTTCTTCTTCTTCTTCTTCTTCTTCTTCTTCTTCTTCTTCTTCTTCTTCTTCTTCTTCTTCTTCTTCTTTTTCTTCTTCTTCTTCCGGTGTAGGTTTAACGCCGATCTAAAATTGAGATTAATGCACGGATTAATTCACAATCGAGACCAACATTGTTTAGCAGTTTTCTAATGTAAAACTGCGCCAATGCAATTACTCTGCGTATTCACGCCACCTCTTTTAGTTGTTTCTTTTATAATACGGAATTCCAAATTAGACATATGATAATCGATATACTTGTTCGCACGTATAAGCAAATGTAACCCAAATACAGGACTGATCTTTCCCCATCCTACCGACGGGCAATATTATAAACCCATGGGCATTCAATATAAATCCCACTTCACACACACACACACACACACACACACACACACATACAACTACACGTACACCCACCCACCCACACCCACACACACCCACACACACACACACACAAACACACACACACATATTTGCAATACATCAGAACTGGGTTTATTTAAGAATGTAGGAATCGGAAAGTTGTTTTGTTTGTTTTTTTGACGGAAAGAACGCAAACTTCTTCCCAAAATGTAAGAATACAAAATTGCCTCTTTCCGTCTAAAAAGTTGACCTAGTTCGTCTCCTATAGGCGACGAAATAGGTCGAACTTTCTTCAAAATTTCTCCGATTGACTGTATTTTCTCCGTCCCGGATAGAGCGCACTCCCTTGTACTTAAAACACTTTCATGCACTACAACTGCACTCCCATGCACTAAAAGAGCACTCCCGCGCACTTAGAAAAAAATGGGGTCCTGGAAAAAAGTGGGTTCCTAGCAAATAAACCCATTTCTTACTAAGAAAGACAAGGTCTGCTACCCATTTGTGCGTTTATTCAAGTGCACCTAAACACACACACAAACACCCACACGCAAACACCCCTCCGCCCACTCACATTCCACCCCTACAACGCATTTTCACTCAACCATCACCCCTCTCACCCACAAACTATACCTCCCTCCCATAAACATGTGCCCACTCTCTTGTTTACAAGTCTGCACAAACCCACACTCAGTTATTTAAATCTGGGACCACACAAGACACTGAACAATCGCACAGTTTAGGCACTTCGTTCATGCATCTTCTTGAACTCCTGTCAGCGTCAGTGAAAGGAATTCGTCCAAATCTGCTGAAACGTTGTGCTCCCAATTTAAACAAACACTTATATAGAATACAGTATATCTGAGGGTGTTTGTGTGTGTGTGTGTGCGTGTGTACGTGTGGGAGTGTAGAAACGACGTTACTCTGACACACACATGAAACTCTACATGGTTTCTTTTGACTTTTTTTGACGGCCGCACTATTTTGACGTCAAAATAGTGCTCCGTAGAGTTACAGCTGTTTTAAGATTAGGGTTAGGTTAAGGGTTAGGGTTTGGGTTAGGGGGTATAGGGTTAGGGTTAGGGTTAGCGATAGCTTCAAAAAACTGAAATGGCAAAATAATGTTAAAGAAATGGAAAGTGTGTCAAAATCATGTCTGTTTTTTTTCACAACAGTAATCATAACGTCGTTTCTACAAAATTTTTTGGTTTTCCTCAAACATTTCCACTACATATCATAATCTTGTAATTGGCCTGTCCATTTGGTGATGCAGAAGTGAAGAAGTGAAAATAAAAACTGCGCAATCTTTCGAACAACATGGAGTTGTGTGGTTGTTGTTGTTGTTTTTAACTCTTTTCTTCTTTTTTCGCTTTCAAAGTTTTACACTATTATAGCAAAATCATTGAAGAGGTTGTTAATCCACATTATTTAGATGAAAGATCTCCGGTAAGCGTATAAACAACTTTGAAAGTTACTGTGCTTTTAGAGAATGCCACGGGGATTCATTAGCTATTATTTGTTATATGCCATTTAACGTCATCGTGCGTGAGCTGAGACAACGTGTACATAATTAGGTCCCCTGGCTAATCCACTGATAATAATCTCTGTCAGCGTATCGTAACGCTTCTCAGACTTCATGTACATGCGTTTGGAAAGTCATTCAAAAGGAACTCAGCCAGTATTGCTTGGAACGGTCGCGCACCAAGTTTATATTCAAATTTCGCGAATATGAGACACACACACACAAACACACACGCACAAACACACACACACAAACACACACACTGAATACAATATATAAGCGAACAATCATCTCGTATGGCGCGAATATACCGCTTGCTGCTATCGGGCTGTGTCGGACCGCTACTAGCCTATAGAAGCATCCAGCGCAGCTAGCCCTAAAGCGACAATAACCCCAGTCAGAGTATTGGAGGCTGTTGAAGCACAGGTCTACAAACACCCTATGCTTGATAGATCTCTAACATTCTGCTAACGTCAAGGTTGTCTGTTTAGTGGAAACCGGCTTTTTATACATTATTGGAGGATGTGGATTTAGGGGAAGGGGGAGGAGGGGTCGGGGTTTCAACAACAATAGACCACGCGCATGCAGCATGGAAGTAATCTATGAACAATGACGATAAGGGGTTGAGGGTGTTGAAAGCTAGGTGCGGTGTGTGCAGGCCTTTAGACGCTTGTACTGAAGTCGTAGAGTTGTTGGCCTCATCACAGTCGTAGAAAAGAAGAAGAAGAAAAAAACAAGTGGCCTGCCGCGCCAATAAAATCAGGAATCGTGGATGAATGCGATAAATACCCCTCTCTCCCTTTTTACTGACACTACAGAGCATGCTGATACTTCAACAGCATTCCTACTACCTCGCTTCGTTTTATAGACCCACGTGCACCGTCCCCCCACGCCCCATCCCTGTCTTCCAGTCTACACCACCTCCTTCCATTTCCATCTTCCCTTCCTTCCCCCCCCCTCTCCTGATCTAACAACAACAACAACAGCAACAACAACCAAGTAGTGATCGTCGTTAATTCCTATCGTTCTCTTCCCTTTCATCATCACCGCCACCATCTGAAACCATGATAATAGCAAACCACATCATAATCATAATCATCATCATCATCATCATCATCATCATCATCATCATCATCATCATCATCATCATCACCATCATCACCACCATCATCATCACCATCATCATCATCATCATCATCATCATCATCATAATTATCATCATCGTCATCATCATCATCATCATCATCATCATCATCATCATCATCATCATCATCATCAATCATCATCATCATCTTATTCATCTTCGTCATTGAGTTGTCCCCGTCGTCATCTCATCATCATCGTCGTCGTCGTCGTCGACGACACCACTACTTGATATACTCCAGATAGGACGCTTAACTGAAGTTTCAATGCTTGTAAACGGGTCTCACGGTGATACGGCAGTGATTCAGCCGTTCTGCAGACTCAGACCCAGAGGTCGAGGGCACGGGAATGGGTGTGAGTTGGGTCACCCGCATGGAATATTAAAAACATTTAAAACGGAACGTAATACTAGTAACAGGCTATTCCACATATTCCAGCGCTTCAGCGTAATGCACAGACGCATTAAACAACTTGAATGGATCCTCTACAGGAAACAAATTAGTGGATCACCGATAGCACAGGGGTAGCAGTAGGTTCCAAATGTTATCGAGGGAGGGTCCGCTTTCTTTTGGCGAGGGGATGCATTCTACTTTGTTCATGCGCATTGTATCAAGATTTTGTTGTTGTTGTTGGTTTTTTTATCCACAAACCCAATTTCAAGATTTGATTTTCTGATCTCTGCTCACACTGGTAACAAAAGTGTGATGTCGGTTTCGTGTGTTAAAAGATGCTGACTGTTTAAAGTGCTGAGTAAAAAAAATGTTTTCCGCAACAACAACAAAAATCCCATTGTCTTTATTCAGTAAAATGCAGTAGGACAGTATTAAATAAAATTTTAAAATAAACAACAAAACAACACAACAATTAATTAATATTACGAACTATGTTGCGGAAGAGTGAATTAATCCCGAAAAGGGCAGCGGATAGAGTTTTACAACGTTGTTTTGTTCATGGTAAGGGACTAGAGGCGCGCGCATGCGCGGAATCACTACGCTTTACTGCTTAAAGGGAACCAATTTGACCATAACCCACCATTTAACATTCACAATGAACATTGCCCAAGTGGAAAAAAGGTCTGACCATCCTCCTCCCACACCCACACCACCCCCCACCCCCCCAAAAAAAAAAAAAAAAAAAGACTTTCAAAGGATAGTTTTATCATATATACATTCCGTAGTATTTGTGCATATCAATAACTACCGATGTTTATCTTTTTGTTTTAAAGCGCAAAAAATATCATCTATTAGATCGTGAGCGTATTGGTGTACCGTTAAACAAGGAAAATCACTCCCAGAAAGAAAACAAATGGATAATTCAAACTTTAGCGGTTGGTTTGAGCAACGAAAGCCTACTTTATCATTGTTTAGCAACGAAAGCCCACTTTATCATTGTTTAGCAACGAAAGCCCACTTTATCATTGTTTAGCAACGAAAGCCCACTTTATGAATGTTTAGCAACGAAAGCCTACTTTATCATTGTTTAGCAATGAAAGCCTACTTTCTCATTGTTTAGCAACGAAAGCCTACTTTATCATTGTTTAGCAACGAAAGCCTACTTTATCATTGTTTAGCAACGAAAGCCCACTTTATCATTGTTTAGCAACGAAAGCCCACTTTATCATTGTTTAGCAACGAAAGCCCACTTTATCATTGTTTAGCAACGAAAGCCCACTTTATCACTGTTTAGCAACGAAAGCCTACTTTCTCATTGTTTAGCAACGAAAGCCCACTTTATCATTGTTTACCAACGAAAGCCCACTTTATCATTGTTTAGCAACGAAAGCCTACCTTATCATTGTTTAATGTAATTTGTAGCACCACTGCAAATTTTCGGTTAAAATCGTTTTCGCCCACAGTAAAATAAAGGCTTCGTATTGGGACCCTTTAAGCTGATTTGCGGCAGAGCCTATTGGAGGGGTGAACGTGGTAATTGTTCCGTGTAAGACACATGAAGTCGTATTGTATTGTACTGAACTGTAATGTATGTGTTGTGTTGTGTTATGTTGTGTTGGGTTGTATTGTGGTAAGGTGCGTATATTGTGCTGCATTTTGTTGTGTTTTGTATTGGGTTGTACTGTATCGAGTTGTAATGTGTTGTGTTGAGTTGTGAATTAAATTGTTCTGTACTGTTTTGTATCGTAGTGTATTATATTGTATCATATTGCATTGTATTGTTTTGCATTGTAACGTAAGCCTGGCTTAGTTTCAGCTGCGCTGTGTGTAGAAAGGACAACAATGAGATGAAGGGTAGCGGCGTATCGTGTGAAAAGTTGCAGGACGCGGGAAGTTGGATATAAAGGGTTATCACTTGGTGGCGGGACCCGTGACGCACTATCGCCTTCACACCTCTTCACTTTGACCTACCTTACTTCACTCTTAAGGCACAGTCTTCTTTTCCCTAGAGAAGGTAGGGCCTATACCAAACTTACAATCCGATACCAGTCAGGCGACGTATTGCAATGAGACTTCAGGCAGTATTTGTTTTATCATGAACGTGGAAGTCTTCATTTAAAAAAAAAATCTAAAACGTGCACGATCAATGTCTTTCGTGTCAGAATAAATCCACCGGTGCTGTTGACTGTCAAATTATATCATCATCATCATCATAATCATCATAATCATCATCATCATCATCATCATTATCATCAACAACAACAACATTATCATCATCATCATGACAGCTCACTATCAATTTACACCATCAGCAGAAACGTATGTGGATGCAAGCACTATACCTCGCACATGACACATTGTAAGCGCTGTGTAATTATTTGATACTTTAACCTTTTCTATCTTTAGATTTTTACTTCGTTCTACAGTACACACACATTCTTCACACATTTTGAAGTAATGTGTCGTCATTGAGCGGCAATCCAGAAACAAAATTTGATATCTTACTGAATCAATGATTAAATATAATGAATTATATATTATATATTATTTTTACTTGCCGTCATATAACAAATTATTTCTGTACATTATTACACCATTTCATCCTTTCAGCCATTAGAAGTTTACACTAGACCTATAGACCTACTCTTGCCCTCCAAAATAAAATGACCTGAAATTTTATTATTTTTAGTTGTAACAAACGTAACATTGCATTACCGTGGATTAACGCTTGTCTATCATTTTGTTTGTTTCTAGCTTTGTTTGTCATTACTGCTCCTAATTAACTGCTACACAACTAACCCTCAACCCCATGTCCACACCCAAGAAAACACTATTTCTGCTCACAAAGAGCTGGTCTGAAGTACTTCAGTCGCTGGAATGTTATTTAAGGCCCCTTTCTCCCTTTCTCCGGTGTGGGTAGTGTTTCCACTGATGGCGATGCTCTTAGCGCCCTGTCCTGTCTCTCTTAGCGCCATCCTGCATGTGCTCAAGGAAGTGCCTCGTTGAGATAATCGCGCTGAACAACACCTACACCAGCACCGATCCAGCTGGTATCTCTTTCCCGTTTACATTCAGGACGCCGAACAGGAACGGTGGCGGTAAAGCACCGAACTCGTACTGCATGGATCATGGAAGGTCTGTTTCGGGCACGTGAAAGCAAACGGGTTAAGGCCTGGTTTATAGTTGGAAGGTTCGTGAAGGTTTAGTACATTGTTACACTTGTAATCATTATACGCAATTTACTTTTGTTTTATGACGTTGGTGTTTCAAAGTTAGGAGTTGAATGGTTGAATTGTTGTAAATTTTTCACATTATTATTATTATTAGTAGTAGTAGTAGTAGTAGTAGTAGTAGTAGTAGTAGTAGTAGTAGTAGTAGTAGTAGTAGTAGTAGTAGTAGTAGTAGTAGTAACATAAATCACCGACTAAACATTAGAAAACGTGTGAATGCAGTAGGGTAAACACACACAAAAACGATGTGTAATTTTAGCTTGAAATAATGAGGAACAAAACTATCTCGGTACAACACAACCCAATATAATATAAACAATAAAATTCAATTTTATTGTCCCATAAAAACCTAAACTTTGTCTTTACATTACATTACATGATTATTGCTTTAGGTCCAGCGGACTCTTCCGAGCCAAATCAGGGCCGGACAACTCCCGATCCGCATAAAAGATCTGCTGAAACAAGCTTAGTGGTAAAACGGAATGCTCTCCACCAGCCAGTCACTTTACAATAAAGACATCCCACGCAGGGGACGCTGAGGCTATACTCTAATTTATCGAACCCCCGTTTACAGAAACAAAATAGAATACAAACATCATTATAAATTCTCAACGAAACACATACATATAAAATGCCTACATTGCTAAATAATAACATCATAGGAAGCCGTAGTGACCACCTGGCAGAAAGCGTCCAATATTCCCAAGCTGATCCAACAGACCTCATACACAAGTAAGGAGTCTTGTCCCGGAAGAGTTTTCAAGAAAAAGGGTAGGTGACTGGTCTAGCGAAGAAGAAGATAGTATAGCAGATTAATAGAACAGAGCAGGAATGAGAAAGAACAAATGAGAAAGACAGCGACAGTGGGAATTTAAAGCACTACATTTCCAGAAAGTGGGGATACTATTTATACTGAAACCCCCGGCACCCCAACGGGGGTAAATTTGTCATTAACACCAAGTTGATTCAGTTGATTGAGATAAGGCAGCGCGGTTGTTGTTGTTGTTGTTGTTTTTAACTTTTCATGTGACGAAGCAAGGGGAAAAAGTCGCCGTCCTTCTTGTCATCGACGTCCACAACCCCAACATCATCAACATCTCACTTGTAAAATAGTGAAAGGGCAACCGTCACTTAACGTCGACAGTCGTGAGAGCTGATACACGGATACCAACACACGATACTGTTGACTGCTACCGTTAAGTGACTTTTTCCCCTCTCGCCTTGTCAGAGAGAGCAACTTAAAATACCGTCCATGTCAGCTTCGCAAAACAATACAATGCAGCCTGTGGAACGCCGAGCAGAGCTGAGCACTGCTGAGCACCGCTGAGCGAACTTGTATAGCACTGGAGCGTCTCCGAGTCTGAATGAAGCGAAGATGACCAACCTGGAATTTTCATCTTACGCTCTCTGCTCTCCCGCGAGCAGCGAGTGTTTGAGAGCAGCTAAATGGACACGACATTGGTGAGATGCCAGGGTCTGCTTTGCTGTGTTGTGTTTTCGCTTGTTATTCAATTTTGTCAACTTGTTCTTGTTCTTGTTCTTCTTGTTCTTGCCATTCTTGCTCTTGTACTTGTTCTTCTCCTCCTCTTCATCCTCCCTCTTCTACTTCTCTTCTTCCTTCTCCTTGTCCTTCTTCTTTTTCTCCTCCTCCTCCTCCTCCTTCTTGTTCTACTTCTTCTTCTTCTCCTTGTTGTTGTTGTTGTTGTTGTTCTTCTTCTTCTTCTTCTTCTTCTTCTTCTTCTTCTTCTTCTTCTTCTTCTTCTTCTTCTTCTTCTTCTTCTTCTTCTTCTTCTTCTTCATCTTCTTCTTCTTCTTCTTCTTCTTCTTCTTCTTCTTCTTCTTCTTCTTCTTCTTCTTCTTCTTCTCCACCATTCTCCCGCCTATTTCTTACCCCCTCAGCCTACAACCCCCATGGCCAAACCCCAGTTCCTCCTAACTTATTTTCATTCTCTCCTCCTCTTTCTTCTTTCACTTTCTCCTTCATCTTTTCTTCCTTCATTTTCGTCCCCTCCTCCTCATTCTACTTTGTGTTGTTGTTTTGTTGTTGTTTTGTTGTTTTTTAAAGTCTCCTCTTTGTCCTCTTTCTTCTCTTCCGTTATTCGTCTCTTTCTCCTCATTTCTTCTCTATTCCAACTTCCCCTCCATTACCTCCCATTGCCCCCCTCCCCTCCTCCCCCCAACGTCATCTGCGGAGACCTGTGGCTGGTAACTGCGGACAGCTAGCTGGGTCACACCAGCCGTGAGGACGCCCGGAAGGTCACCACGGTGTATGCACAGCAACAGCAGGAGCAACGGAACACGCAGATCATCACAGGCAGCTTCAAAGCAAGCACTATAACGTTATTATCATTGTCTGGAGTGTATGTGATACCCTGGATGGCAAGCAAAAAGAACAGATTATCAGCGACCAATGAGGCGAACCCTGGAGAAGGTTGATAATTGCCTGTGGTGTATATAGGATGCACTGGATGGAGCAAAGGAACAGTCTGTCAAGTCGATGCTGCCGTTCGCTGATCGCTCAAGCTCTCCGGAAACGATAAGTTTTAGCACCGCCAGTAGCAGAAGAGAAGAAGAAGATGATAATGATGATGATATGATGATGATGATGATGATGATGATGATGATGATGATGATGATGATGATGATGATGATGATGATGATGATGATGATGATGATGATGAAACCTAGGTTGGAATATCGTGGTGAGCAAGATAAAAGCGGCCATTGTCACTGTCCATCTTAAAACAATGATTGCTCTGGTGGTTAAGTGTTGTTTGAGGTCCCCATACCTCCTTGTACCCTACGACGGATATCCCCGTGTTGCCACAATGCCAATGGACGGGACTAGACTTTAAACTTCAATATTCATCCAGGCACTACCTGTTTTCGACATCACATACATCAAAACAATGGGCTTGGAATCGTGTTACACTAGGTAAACACTACTTCATCTGGGTTTATCAGGGCCCGTATTTATAATTATAACTTCGGTAGATGAAAAAAAAGAGGTGGGAGGACAACATTCGAGAATGGAATGCTTTGACACTGAACGAAGCCATGAGGGTTGCTGAGAACAGAGAAAGATGGAGTACGCTGGTTAAACGATTATCTGTGGTGCCCCAACGACCTCCGAGTTCCGGGTAGGATAGGATAAGATAGATAAAAATAAAAAATTGCTATTACTGGTTTTCCCGGGGTGGCTTAGTTGCTCAGTTGATAGGAAGCTGGTTTCCAAAGCCGAGGGTTCAAACCCCGCAGTGGACAAATTTATGGGAGTTAGATACAAGACCTTTCAGGACACCGAGGGTTTTCTCCGCGTACTCTGGTTGCCTTCCTCCTTACCCTAATGCTTTTGGATGCAGTCTGCCTAAAATTTCAAAATAAAATTATATTTTCTTTGCGTTTTGTAATATAGCGACTTGGTTTTACTAGACATGTTTGAGTCATCAATGATTATGTGCTTGTTGGCTATGTAGGAATGTCTGTAACATGTCAGCGTGTTTGTTGGTTACAGATCGCCGCACTTTAAGTCTGATTTAAGAATGAGGCGCGTACAGCATCCACTCTTCTTCTTCTTCTTATTATTATTATTATTATTATTATTATTATTATTATTATTATTATTATTATTATTATTGTTGTTGTTGTTGTTGTTATCGTCGTCGTCATCAGCATCATCATCATCATCTTCTTCTTCTCCTGTTATATTGCAAATGATGGGTATGTACAGATAGACGTTAAACTTCAACGTTTATTCGGTTGGTCTCCATGCAGCACAAATGTTATGCTCACTCATTGTGGCCCCTCCAGTCTAACATTCCAGCGTTGGCTAAAGCTGTGTGTCAGTACAGGGGTATCGTCCAACAACAGGGTGTTACGGACAAGTGAAGCGAGTAACAGACAATTTGCTGGCGGACACCGACGGCAAAACGCCGCTGTATCTGCCCAAAGCCCACCAGCAGCAGCAGCAGCAGCGGCAGCTATGGTCCTCTTCCTGTATGCGGAGTGTCTGAACGTGTCACACACAGAGCCAGACAGTCAGTCCGAGTATCCAAAAGGGTGTTTGGTTGGTTTGTTTTATTAACGTCTTTTTCACCAAGATAGTTAGTTAGTTAATCATTGTTTAAAGGGTCTAGCGGACTACAACGAGCCGAATCAGGACCTCTTTCACCAAGTTGATGAATGACACATACACACATACGTGCGCGCACGCTCTCTATCGCTTTTTTCTCTCTCTCTCTCTCTCTCTCTCTCTCTCTCTCTCTCTCTCTCTCTCTCTCTCTCTCTCTCTCTCGCTCTGTCTGTCTGTCTGTCTGTCTCTCTCTCTCTCTCGCTCTGTCTGTCTGTCTGTCTGTCTCTCTCTCTCTCTCTCTCTCTCTCTCTCTCTCTCACGCGCACACAAACATAATTTATAACCACATTAAAACATAAGTAACAATGTCAGTTAAATAAAACGAGAAGTGTATTTAGTATCGAATATTAGTATTCATGTCCATTCTCCATATTTTAGATTTGATATGTTCAGTGTGATTGTGTTCAAAGTTGCAATAGTGCGTCTATAAGAGTTTGTTTTCAAAACTGAATTTTTATCAATAATGTGTTGTGTGGAATACATTTATGACTGTAGTCACCATATCTGCCTGTGGTGTGGATGTTTGTGTGTGTGTGTGTTTGTGTGACTTCTTACACACATCGGGGCAATTTCCATTTTCAATGTTCTGTGGCCATTTGGCTGAATAAATTGTGTATTGTGTATTGCGTATTGTGTATTGTGTATTGTGTATTGTGTATTGCGTATTGTGTATTGCGTATTGTGTATTGCGTATTGTGTATTGTGTATTGCGTAGACCGTTAGTAGGGAACGTGAGAGCATGAATCGTGCGAGTCGACGGATCGTTGGAATTGTTTTATAATTATGACAATTTTACTTGACATTTTAAAATGTTTGGCACTGTCGGAAAGCACTTTTCCAAGTATTTGGACAATAGAATGTCTGAAGTCTTATGGCTTATGTCATTCATGCTCCGCAGAAAAGTTTGACACGACTGCAATAAAAACAGGTGCAAAAATTCATTATCAAGACGAGATAAAAACATTAGAGAAACACTCTTGTTGTCTCCCCTGGGATTTTTTGGGGTGATGTTTTTGTTTTTAAAGGAAATGATTTAAACGCAACTCTAATTGATGTATTTATTGTATTTATTTATATATTTGTTATTATATAGCGATTTCCAGCTGCTCAAGTCCCTGGCTGATACAGGATCTAACTCAAACCACTCCGAGGGGCTCACTCATAGCCTAAGGTGTTAATTATAATTAATTACAGTCACGTGGCGCTATTGCTGAAGAACTGAAATGATAAAAACATACTTATAAACTACATTATTTTGTCAACAATATTTGTGTTGGCCTGCTGTAAAGTTTCCTTCTGAAAGACAAACCTAGATCATTAGGAAAGGTGTGATTTTCAAGATGGCCGATATTCAAGCTTGGACACTTTTTAGTCCCAAATCGTCTGTACTTGCAAACTTTGCTAGGCGCCTTAAGAGTGTTCCGTTCAGTCAACAATCATTAAAAATGTCACCTGAGATGTAGTTTGCGACATTTCCTTTTATTTTGATTGCACGGTATAAGTTGGGCCAGCTACAGACTACAGCTACGGTCAAGTTAGTGAAGAAGGAGTCACTTTTTTTGAAAAAAAGAAAAAAAGGTCACTTTGTAGAAGGAACAACTGGCAAGAAATACTAATGAGAAACGCATGTATACATCAACCAACATAAAGCTAATTTCGAGAACAAGACGACTAAACGACGCAGGGCAAACCGGTTGCAGCTAAGCTCTACTTCCTTTGACAAAGCACAAAACACTACTTCCACTAACCCAAAAGAACTCCAAGAAAGAATGAACAACCATTATACCTCCCCGGAAATAGAAAAGACAAAAACTCCTACTCGACACGGGCATACTCCGAAGGCTCCGGATTTTCTGCGTGCAGCCTCCCCCTAGTAGATTGATGCGCCGGGCCGCTGATGCCATCGCGTCAATATTTGAGGTAAAATTTAATTCCAATTTTCCGCACTTGTGGAGAGCAATTCTCGACTTGACAATACGGTAATGAAGTTGTCAGGGCGGTGGAGAGGGCTCAGGGAGGATAGCTAGGATCGTCCGCCCGCGACAATGGGCCACTACACGGTACGGGCCCCCAAAGACCCTGGCCTCTAGCCATCGTCAACTATGGACGGCTGGAACAAGAAAGTAACGTGTTGGGTATTCTCCTTAACTTCCTACTAGTCCGTCAATCTGAAACTATAGACAATGGACAAGGCAGGACAAAATAACAAGAGTTGTAGAAAAACTAGAGCAAAGAACGAAATAATAGACAACTGTATAATACCCTTAACTGCCATTGTCTATTTCTCTAAAACTATGAGAATGGGCTCAGCGGTACAGCGTTCGCTTGGCATACCGATGATCCAGGTTCGACTCCCCTGGTGGGCAAGATAAAATGGTTATTTTTTAATCTCCAGCTTCGCAGTGCAGTATGATTGCTCTGGTGGTTCAGTGTTGCTTTAGGTCCTTACTTCTTTTTTTCCTTGGGATAGTGATCCCCCGTCGGCCATACATATCGCCAATGGGGCCAAAACGTTAAACTTCAATGTTAATTCGAAGGATAACAAACTGATGACCAAAATAAAGCACTGTGCACTATAGGCCTGTGTTTATTCAGTTCATTAGTATTGCTCATCCATCCTAAGCTATGGGCACTGGACAATGTTACAGCAGAACGAAGGATGGAAAGTATAATATAGGTTTCCGAAGGGAATCGCACGCTCAGTCAAACGTGTTTCGGTTATTCCTAAATTGCGTAGCGCACTTTTCAACTGGAACAGCTGCTCAAGACGCTAGCCACCAGAGATCAAGCATGTGCGATGCTGGTCTCTGAAGTCAGGATCAAAACCACAGCCATTCTCTTGCTGTTGCTGGAGGAAGCTTCCAAAATTACCTCCCTTTTTGCTGACCGACATGTGACTTCTCTCCCTTTTGCTGGTAGCCATTGTTTGCAGAAAAGAGGTGCTTTTGTAACGGGGACATTCTATGATAAAATCGCATCGAATTATACGGATGACTTTTTAGCGGAGCGGTGTCTCTCAAATGACCACGTCCCTCGCGAGAATGTGGCGCTATGTAAATCGCACATACGAGCTTTGCCGTCGTTAATTTAATATCGATAAAGGGCTGGTGATACAGACAGCAGACGGCACAGAATTGGGACAGGCGCGTTCGTTGCGCAAGCGTTTGTCCAACCAAGTCAAGCGCACAATGTCTCCACAGGCGCCAGACAATGCCCTAGCACATGCCACTGTCTGTGCGACCCAGTCACCCTCCTCCAACCCCAACTCCGCATTCCCAAATTTTCACTCCACTCCCTCCCCCAACGCTTCCCTCCCCGCTTCCCTTAGCTTGTTTGTTTGTTTGTTTGGGTAGATTTACGTCCCCGGACACGTTGTGTATAGGGGACAATTCGACACTCCCTTATATACGGAGGTCTAATGGTAGTGCTTTGGCTTGCGGATCTGGGTTCGAGCCCTGTCCGGGCCATTGTGTTGTGTCCTTGGGAAAGACACTTTATTCCCGTTTCCTACTCCTTCGGATGAGAGTATAAACCGAGGTATAGTCTGTGTGTCGCATACATTCCATCATAACGGACTTTAAAGATCCTGACGCTCATGTCCTAGACTGGTGAGTGCTGGTAACAAGAACACACCCAGCATGCACTTGGTCCTTCTCCCCCATCCCTGGCTGGCCAGGATAGTGCGCAGTTGTCCGGGCGTCAGACCATGCGCCCGAAGGCTGCGGGTGGGCGTCTCGGGCGGTTTGAGTTAGATCCTGGATCGGCCAGCGCCTAGAGTCTGGTCAAGTACGGCGAGATAAGTGCGCTATAAAAATCCTCAATAATAATAATAATAATAATAATAATAATAATAATAATAATAATAATAATAATAATAATAATAATATGTGTGTGTATGTAGAACGTCATCAGTTGTTGTATTATGACATACATCAAACATCGAAGTCGACGCTTCGGCGTCTGGAGCTAGACCCTTGTATTGGTCAGCGCCTTGAGCAGCTCTTGAGCTGGAAAAGCGTTATATAAGAACGATTAAAATTATTAATAAAATAAATTGTACAAATATAGGGTCTACGCGAAGTCAGGTAGTCGGTCAGTGTGTTTATGGTGTAGGCCCACCCTTGCGCCAAGAAAGAGAGAGAGAGAGAGAGAGAGAGAGAGAGAGAGAGAGAGAGAGAGAGGGAGGGAGAGAGAGAGAGAGAGAGAGAGAGATGGAGAGAGAGAGAGAGAGAGAGAGAGAGAGAGAGAGAGAGAGAGAGAAATGGAGAGAGACAGACAGAGAGAGAGGGAGAGAGGTAGGGAGAGAGAGACAGAGACAGATAGGGACAGACAGAGACACTCAGACATATAGACAGACAGATGTAACAGGGAGAGAAGTGGAAATCTGGCCGGGATCCGAGAGCGGCTTGCATGGAGTGCTGGTTCAATTGACGGACATTTCACGGACATTGGCCAGGGTTATTCCCTCATTACAGGAGCTTTAGGAGGTCTTTTGTCCTCACCTAAACACCAGGGAGACGCGGACTTAAATTAGTTAATAGACGACAGCTCCGTCACTTGTTCGCTTTAAGGCTGAAATACACTTTTCACCGCTTTTGGCTAGTATCTGTAGTGAATAGAATAACCACTCAATAATTATAAGATCGATCGATTAAAAAAATAAATCGAAATAAATAAATAAATAAATAAATAAATGTTGACGCAATTAAGCAGTCCATACATACACGAGTGTTTCGTAATTTCTAGTAATCATCAACACTCTTAAACAGCATTGAAAGCGTCGTTCATCGTGGTTCATCGTTGCTCCTCGTCGGTATGCGTGCAATTGATGATGCAGTGTCATAACCATTGAAAAGCTTTCAATGCTTGATCGCTGGGCACCTGTAATTCACCCATCATTGGCAGGTATGCGTCTCTTGTTCATCATGCACTAGCATTTCGTTTATATTCCGATTAGTTTTAGTTTCAATTCAAACATACGTTTTCCAAGCAATGAGGAGGAAGAAGAAGATTGATTGATTGATTGTTGCTTTAGGTCCAGCGGACTCTTCCTAGCCAATTCAGGACCGGACAACCCCCGATCCGCATAAAAGATCTGCTGAAACAACCCTAGTGGGAAAATTGAATGCCCTCCACCGGCCAGTCACTTTACAATAAAGACATCCCACGCAGGGGACGGCTGAGGTTTTACCCCAACTACTCGAACCCCCGGTTACAAAAACAAAATAGAATACAAACATCATTATAAATTATCAACAAAACATATACATATAAAATGCCTATATTGCTAAATACATGTAATAACATCATAGGAAGCCCTAGTGACCACCCGGCAGAAAGCGTCCAACACTCCCAAGCTGATCCAACAGACCTCATACACAAACAAGGAGTCTTGTCCAGGAAGAGTTTTCAAGAAAAAAGGTAGGTCATTGATCTAGCGAAGAAGAATATAGTATAGCAGAGTGATAGGACAGAGCAGGAATGGGAAAGAGTAAATGAGGAAGACAGAGACAGTGGGAATTTAAAGCACTAAATTTCCAGAAAGTGGGGATACTATTTATACTGAAACCCCCGGCACCCCAACGGGGGGAAGAAGAAGAAGAAGAAGAAGAAGAAGAAGAAGAAGAAGAAGAAGAAAGGGGTTTTATTGGAGTTGTAGACTGTACAGATTCTTCTTTCGTTTTGTCATGAATCTGTTGGTGAGGCTTTGCGTCAAAACTAGTTATCTGATGGTTGGCGAGTCTTGAATAAACATGTATCTTAATTTTTTTTCATACATTCATTTATGTGTGCTGTTCCGGGGATGTTTTACTGATGGGCAATATTAAAATGGCTAATGAAAGCCTCTGAAAGAAACCGCAAACAAAGACCTACTACCGGTACGATTGATGTTTACACTCTCTTTACATTATCTATGTCACTCTAATGATTAGTCGTCTCTCCAGAGATTACAGAAAAGAACAACAAGGGAAACAAAAACAGCACACAAAAAAGGAAATAATAAAGGGAGATAATTGAACCCCTTCTTTCCCCCACAGAAAAGAAGAAATAACAATATCAATGACGACCGTAGCGAGAGAAAGGGGACAGAAGCGAGACACGTGCCAAGACGGCGGGAAAAGAGACTGAACCTTGTCATTCTGCGGCTCATTTCCTGTCACCAGGCGGCGCCTTGTCGCTCTTGCCTTGAAGAGTTGCAGACGATCGCAGGCAGCTTCCGCCATTTTGGCATGTCGCAAGTCACTTGACTGCTCTCATGATTCTGTCGCAGGCTCTTTCACCATTCTGTCGCCGACTGAACGACACACGCAACATGGTTTAGATTAACTTTCTTCCAGTCCATTCTTCAGATGCGCAAGCCGAATGGTGTAGTGGGTCACAGGAGAAATGGTAAGGCAAAAAGGTTGAAGTGTTAGATCTGAGAATAAAGGGCTGCTGAGAAATGATTTGACTATTTTATTTTATTTTATTTTTTAGTTTATTGTATAGATGAAATCCTATTAGTATTGTGCGTTGTTTGTTCGCGAGCTATCAAGAACTTTGTCCGAATTCACACAAAATTCAATGAAGATTCAAACGGACCCTATGATGATTACATAAGAAAAGGTTTGTTACCGGACATTCTTGCAAAAAAAGACGACCTCTTAACTCTTCACTAGGAACACGGAGGTAGAAGTGGAATTTTGTTTTCTGCAAAGACCTATGACAATTTCATAATTGGTAATTGATATATATATTAACGACTATGGACTGTGTAGAGCAAGAAAGTTGATTGATAGTAGTTCACAACTTAACTGTGTCCCACCCTGATCGGAGAGTATTGATATTGTTTTGAGGCAAGACAAATTGTGTGTTATATATCTTTGTCTTTGTGTGCGATTGATTATATCTATGGCATTGTTCGTTGATGAGAAGCCGAGCCTTTCAAAACAACCGGTCTGTGACACCAAGCAACCGCCTGGGTTTAGCCTCGTGGCATGGGAAACCATGGCAATTAAGGTTGGGAGGTTAACTTGCGATAATGACTACCTGCCCAACGTGTCAACAACCCGGTATGCAAATCCCCCAAAGACGACATGCTGATTTTAATTCCTTGAAAACACTATCTCTGTCTCTCTGCCGCCAATCGTATTAACTGCTCCTCTTCCCCCCCCCCCCTTTCTCTCTCGCGCACCCACAATTCTAACGCCTTTAACTCTTCCTCTCCCTGTCTACCCGTGGCATTGGCCACCCTCCTTTTCACTACGCACACCCCTGATTGCTCTTATTACTCATGGTATCTCTGGGCCCTTCTTCTTGCTGTGACTGGCGATGTAGCTGATCCCCACCGCTGTAGCTCAATGGGTAGAGCGTTCGCCTGGCACACCGATGACCCAGGTTCGAATCCCGTGGTGGGCGATATAAAATGTGGCCATTTTTACTGTCCATTTTAGCAGTATGATTGCTTTGGTGGTTCAGTGTTGATTTAGGTCCCTACCCCTCTTTCCCTGGGATGGTTATCCCCGTCTGCCATATCGCCAATGGTGGGTGTAGACGTTA
This sequence comes from Oncomelania hupensis, assembly GCA_036898135.1. Lineage (NCBI taxonomy): Eukaryota > Metazoa > Mollusca > Gastropoda > Littorinimorpha > Pomatiopsidae > Oncomelania > Oncomelania hupensis. The sequence continues at coordinate 65,525,616 of CM072519.1, forward strand.
AACCTCAATGTTCTCTCTCTTCTCTGTAGCTGATCAATGTTACCCTTAAATCAAGCCACACTTCCACAACCTCACAGGCGCGCGCGCGCACACACACACACACATACACACGCACACACAGATATCAATACAGAGAATAAATACTCAACAAACAACAAACAACGATGTACATAATAAATGATGTAGAGAACTTGGTTGCTGGCATCTAAGGAAGTTTAGTACTGAACATTCTTTGCTGGTATATACAATAAATACCTTTTGACCTATTTTGTAATACACGAGCCCGAGCGCACTTAGTAAATATTAAAAAAAATATTTCTTGAACAATTCAGCAAAGTTAACTACAGAGACGATGCAAAGAAAAGATTTATTCAAACACACAAAACACAGCCGCTGGACCTCACCCAAAACTCCCCTTATAACATACAACATCTCGTTTTCCTTCATACAATTCCGTCTTCCTCCATTCAGCCTAACAATATTTATAATGAATTGCTTCTTCGCTTCATCAATCCATCTAAAACGTTTATCATGCGTTCCTGGTCGAGGCATTTGGGATTGATTTTTCCTTGCTTCAGCGGAAGTGATGGGACGTTTCTCCCTGTTTATGATCTTTCCGGACGGATCGCAGATTAATTCTAATCAAGCATAAGCTATAGAAGAAGAAGAAGAAGAAGAAGAAGAAGAAGAAGAAGAAGAAGAAGAAGAAGAAGAAGAAGAAGAAGAAGAAGAAGAAAAACACGAACAAGAACCAGAAGAAGAAAAAGAAGAAGAAAAAGAACAAGAAGAAGAAGAAGAAGGAGACGAAGACGAAGAAGAAGAAGAAGAAGAAGAAGAAGAAGAAGAAGAAGAAGAAGAAGAAGAAGAAGAAGAAGAAGAAGAAGAAGAAGAAGAAGAAGAAGAACAACAACAACAACAACAACAACAACAACAACAACAACAACAACAAGAGATCAATACGAGAGAGAGAGAGACAGACAGAGAAGACGACGTAGAAGAGAAAAGCGGGTAAAGTACTGATAAACTAGAATTTAAAAAACAAAACAAAAACACAACCACACATTTACGCAGGAAGATGATAAAGAATGAGGAAAAATAATGAAGAAGAAAATGTAAAGATGAGAAAACAATCCCTTACTACAAATCTGAGAGACTTAACCATATATATCAGCAGAATCAGTTTGCCATCAAATTCTCTGTTTGTGATATAAATATTTCGCAGCAGAACTCAAATGGTAAGCTTAAGTATAATATTAATAATCTGCAGTGCATTGATACAATCTCTAGAGCAGGAAAAGTTAATAGTCTGTATTGATATACAGCATCGCAGCAAACCCTGTAGGGTTCACCAGTGGTCGGTGCACATCTAGAAACGTGGAGTTTCCTCTGGTAGACACAGACTTTCTGCGCACATCTAGAAATCGCAGCGTTTTCTCTTATGTTCTTAAATGATTTGTGCCCGTTTATAAATCGTAGCGGTTTCTTCGGTGGTCTCGTATGCTCCGTGGACGTATAAAAATTGTAGCGTTTCCTCTGGTGGTCTCAGACTGTCTGTCCACATGTATAAATCGTAGTGTTTTCTCTGGTGGTCTCAGATGAGCTGTGCTCCTATATAAATCATGGCGGTTCCCCTTGACCTTACAGGTCATCTAATGACTACCCTTGGTCCATCGTCGGCACATCAGACCCTCATCAACGCCTCGCGTCCATCGCATCACACTGCAGCTCTGCACGCTATCTCTCTGTCTCTCTGTCTCTGTCTCTCTGTCTCTCTGTCTCTGTCTCTGTCTCTCTCTCTCTCTCTCTCTCTCTCTCTCTCTCTCTCTCTCTCTCTCTCTCTCTCTCTCTCTCTCTCCATGCTCGGAATTTCATACCATGTAAACATGGATCCTATTACGATTCCTAGAATCTTCGACTACGGAAATACTCTGCCCAGTTGGATGGTGTCTTTTATTTCCGGCAGATGTAATCTCTCAGCTGATCAGCTGCCAGAATGACCAATCAAACAGCGTTATCGAGTACTTACCTTTAAAATAGCGACACTTACTACAGTGCATGCCCAATTCAAGGATGAAAATCCGAAATTTTTATATCCGATGATGTATTCTATATTACACACCAACCGATTTTCAGTGACATCTTCCCGCTCCTATTATGGATTTCCGGCGATCTAACCTTTCTTTGTGATGCCGTCACACGAGAAAGTGCGTCTTCGACGTTTTCGACGTCATTAGGATATTTCCGGAATCCCTTTAAGTACGTTGTTTGCGTATTGGGGCTAGAAATAAAAGGTTTATGTTCCTCCACGCTTTTGTTTTCACCGAATTTCACTCGATTTAGCATTTCTGGATGACTCCTTCGATTTAGGGAAAGATTAGCGCGAAGAGCAAATCGCAAAACTATGCGGTTCAGCTGCAAGGATGGTCCTGAGCATAGGATTTAGGCCTATTCTCATACTGTCGTAAACAAAACACACTATCATAGAAATTCCAGCCCTCAACCTTAGAGCCAATGGCAGACGCTTTCCATGGAATTTCATGAGACTGCACTTTCTCTCAATCTCTCTCAGTCATACCTAAAAATCCATGGTTGAATAGTCACTCACACCACTCACAAAATAGCACATATTATATCCCCATCACCGTCGACAGAGAAGAAAATAAACGCAAATAGTCTCACTGTGATTATGTTCGATTGTCTATGCAGGTTCTCTGTCTACAGCACCTCCTCGTCCTCCCTTCCTCTGTCTTCTTATCTTTCTACACAGTATCTTCTTCCGCTCCTCTCGCTCTCTCCGTCTCCTTCATCCTTTCATCGTCTCTGTCTTTCTTCTTCGTTTCCTTTTTCGTCTTAAATTCTTCTTCTTCGGCTGCTTCTCTCCTTGGCTGCTGCTGCTGCTGCTGCTGCTGCTGCAGCTTCCACTTCTTCGTCTCTCTTCTTTGTTCCGCTGCGCCTGCTCGTCCCCTTTGCTGCTGCTGCTGCTGCTGCCGCTGCTGCTGCTGCTACTACAGCTTCCACTTCTTCGTCTCTCTTCTTTGTTCTGCTTTGGCTGCTTCTCTCTTTCCTGCTGCTGAAGTTTCCTCTTCTTCGTCTCTTTTCTTAACCTTCTTCGTTGCTTCTTTTCTGTTGCTGCTGCTACGGCTTCTTCTTCTTCTTCTTCTTCTTCTTCTTCTTCTTCTTCTTCTTCTTCTTCTTCTTCTTCTTCTTCGTCTTCTTCTTCTTCTTCTTCTTCTTCTTCTTCTTCTTCTTCTTCTTCTTCTTCTTCTTCTCATTCTTCTTCTCCTTCTTCTTCTTCTTTTTCTATTATTCTTCTTCTTCTCCTTCTTCTTCTTCTTTCTTCTTCTTCTTCTTCTTCTTCTTCTTCTTCTTCTTCTTCTTCTTCTTCTTCTTCTTCTTCTTTCTCCTTCTCCTTCTTCTTCTTCTTCTTCTTCTTCTTCTTCTTCTTCTTCTTCTTCTTCTTCTTCTTCTTCTCCTCCTTCTTCTTCTTCTTCTTCTTCTTCTTCTTCTTCTTCTTCTTCTTCTTCTTCTTCTTCTTCTTCTTCTTCTTCTTCTTCTTCTTCTTCTTCTTCTTCTTCTTCTTCTTCTTCTCCTTCTTCTTCTTTCTCCTTTCTTCTTCTTCTTCTTCTTCTTTTTGAGGCCCCCAGCAGGAAACTTTTGCAGACACAGCTGCGAGAAGTCAGACACACCCAAAGCCTTAGTGTTGTCAAGAAAAGAATGAAAAAAAAAAGAATATATTTTTTGAATGTACATTGGTGAACTGTCATGTGACCAGCTCAACCAATCAGAATTTAGCTATCAATAAAAAACATATTACACATATCTTCTCACAGGAAGAGACTACAATAATATAAAGTCATCGGACCAAAATACTATAAACCTATAAACCCGGTCCGTGACAAACAACAATAACAACAACCAGCACCACCACCACCACCACCACAACAACCACAGCAACAGCAACAACACTGTACTTGTTACATGGTTGTTATTGCATAGTGCATCGTGTAATATTTGTAGATAGATCAGATAATGGCCTATATAATTCCATGTTTATCCTTCGTTTAGGATAAAACCGAGTCACAAAAACCGCCAAGAGAATGAACCCTTTTGAAAATGCTTCATAACATCGGCTATGTAACCTGTGGGGATGTCTGGAAACGCATTTGAATGGCTTGCCATCTTGTTTGTTTGTTTGTTAGTTTGTTTGTTTTCATAAAGGCAAATTTTGTGAAGTTTTACACAACTTTGTTTTTCCTATCTTCTGCTGCTATTCACAACTTTCCGGCACCTCTCATAAAAACTCGTGGGTATCGCCATTATAAATTAAAACGAGGTTAGAATGAAACCAAGTTCCGGTCTGGCTTGTTTTGCTTTTATCAAAGCTTGATGCGTGACTTTTAAATATGGCAAATTGCCGAAAACGACGATTGTTAGAGCCAGAAAACGAGTGGGATAAGTATAAAAACGGTGGAGGAAGTACATGCTCAGTGAAAGGATGCAAAAAAAACAATCGTAGAGGCCTGTATTTGTGGCGACTTCGGAGGTGCGTCGATCATCGACAGAAAGTGAAACAGGACCTGAAGACTCTTGTAGTTTTCCATAGCTTCGCCGTCGCAACCTTCACAAAACACGAAGTAGTTGACTATGTTAGGCGAGCGTTGTGGCCAAGTGGGCTAAGGCGGGACTAACTTGCCGTGTCCACAAGCCAGAAACCAATGGCGCCTGACAGGTGTGGGTTCGAGCCAGCATCTGGGCGTTATGTTTCTCCAAATATTTTTCAAAAATTCACAAATAATGTTAGGTAGGTAGGGTTTAGGCGCGCCACTGGCGATAGAAAGGGATAATAAACTGCAGCAAAAAAAAAAAGTGAGGGTACGATACTGGTGGCCCACTGTAAAACTTCCCATTGTACAACTTATGTTAATCTGATGAATAAAAATTGATGCAACAACAACGGAGAAAGAAACCGAAAGTATGTTTCACATGAGGGGATTCCCGTTGGTGCATAGGATATCAGAAAAGTGTGAATTAGGCCTACAATACTACATTGAGACGTCTGCTGGATGGTGTAGGGCTGTGAACACATGCTATCAACCTTTCATGTTAAGCAACGTCTAGAAGAGTCAAGTATTTGGATGGCTGACCATGTCTTGGTAGGCAACCACCAAAAACGACACAAAAAGATTGACACAAGCACAAGAGATGGCAATATTGAGCGCTCACCGACAAAGAGTTGCTAAAGGCCTTTTTTATTACAATATAAGGCTGTTTTGATAGCAATTAAATGTATGACAAAAATACTCTGTAAATCTGTCATTTGCTAAAATATATGCGTATTTATTGCGTCTATAAGTTTGAATGAAATTTAAATTAAAATTCCTTTGTTTATACAACTGCAGGATTCTTTACCTGTTATTAGCTATATAACGCGAATCCTTTGCCTGTGGTTTTTTTTTATTGAAGCTTCGTGACGGTATTGATTTTAACCTACTCTCTGGAGAAAACAATTATTTTTATTATTAAATACACAACACACTGCATTATACTTGTAACGTTAAACATTAATGTGTAACACTTTTTTAAACCTTGAATAAGTTAGAAAATTACTGCAATGATAGAGCATTATTTTCTTTTGGTTTTAAGCTGTGGGAAATCCTATTATAGCAGACGATGCAAACGCTAGTGCTTAGTCATTTCCTCTTAGCAACAACATGGACGCTTCCGGTATGTCCGCCATTCAATTAATTGCTCGTTACTTCTAAACTGAATCATGAATGCACGCTCATGCATATGCACTCACGCATGTTTGCATACGCATGCATATGCATAAACACACACACATGCACACGCACACATGCATACGAACGCGCATGCATATGTTTTCAAATTAACATATCCCTGTTTACTGTTTAGCATGCGTCATAAGGCGTGTTTACTAGTTACGGTCCCTAACAACCGTGTGCAAAGCCAGCCTAGCTTTCACTTTTGAGAAATACTAGCTGACGTGAAGACGCATTTCAGTATACTGCCTGTTTTATACTCAATTTGAGTAAATTCTTCTTTCAGCAATCATAAAGCTGTTACTCGACTGTTACAGAATCAAAAGAAAATAATCTGTTAAAAACTGACTGAGCGTCAAGGAAGAAAGAAGTGAACAATTTTGTGATCATTCTGTGGAATATAGTGTTGTGTTTTTAAAAATGGAATCATCGTCAAGCGTTCGACCGGTCTCGCCAAGTATGACTATGAGTCAAGAATCAGATATGTTGCATGACTCTCAACCTTTGAGATCTTTTTCTGCAGAAGAACTCATCATTTTACGAAAATACAAAAAATATTATGCCCAGATGAGTGAATATTTTTCTAAATTGCCCACAGAACCAAATTTGGGAAAACCCAAACGTCCAAAGGAAAGTTTGGCATTTTTGAACACCAAGTCTAATACGCTTACTGTGGGAAGCATGGATAAATTTCTTGAAGATAAATTGATTGAACCCAATGCTCCGCCACTGACTGAAATGCCTGATATTTCTCAAGCAGCCCAAGATCAAACTTTGGGCTATGAACAAATAACTGCCATTCTTGTCAATAAAGCAGATAAGCTTAAAAATGATCAGGCTGCTTTTGTTAGTGATTCATTATATTATGGGTTGTTGTTAGAGAGGGCGTTTTATTTTGTAAAGTCACAACGTACATTAAAGTGGGGGGACTATCTAGAACAAAACCTAAATATTTCTCAAAGCTATGCCGGAAAATTGCGCCACTTGGCTCATTATTTTGGTCGCTATCCTAAGTTTCACAGGTTAAATATTCCACTAAGAGAGCTCATAATCAAATCTAAACAAATTATTCAGTTTATGACAGAAAATGAGGCATTTCGAGCAAAATGGCAGAGCTTAGAATAAATTCTGTAAAAAAAAAAAACAGGGTGAAACAGGTTAAAAACGGCAGCAAAAAAAACAAAGGAATCAACGTATTGATTACTAGACCCAAACCTGGCGAGACTGTAGAAGGGCATGGCCAAAAACCAGGCCATATCGGAACGCGGGACGTTTTTTATTTTTAGCCAAAGACTCCACTGCATGACTCAGTAGAAGGGCATGGCCAAAAACCAGGCCATATCGGAACGCGGGACGTTTTTTATTTTTAGCCAAAGACTCCACAGCATGACTCACACTTGTTCACTCTTGTATTCCACTCGCTCGTCAACAACAAAAGGGGTTGCCAATGTGCGACTCCGCTATTGAACTAACACTCCCCCCTTCCACTCCCCATCCCAATTGCATTCACAACAATTACTCAAAACGCAACAAGCATGATGAGACTTTTTCCCTCCCTCCACCCTCAGACTCCCAAACCCCACCCCTCACCCACCACCCCTCACTCCCTCCCCATCACCCACCTCCCCATCACCCATCCCCTCACACTCCCTCCCCATCACCCACTTTCCCCCTCACCCATCCCCATCATCACCACCCCTCCCCCATTCACACATGCGCCTTAAACAATGGCGATGATCCTAAAGGGAGGTAATAACTATTATACATTCGCAAAGTGAGAGTATTTGTTGCTTCCCTTTGTCCATCTCTCTCTCTCTTACCATTATTATTAAGTGTCTTTTACATCAAGCCATTTGACTCTTACCATCACTCAATAACATTAAGCCTTTCCCTCATCATTAAGCCTTTCCCTCATCATCATCATCATCATCATCATCATCATCATCATCATCATCATCATATTATTATTATTGGTTAATTAAACTCAAGGGGCGTGAAGGTGGTTGAGGTTAAAGGTACTTAAGTTAGGTAACTTTGATAATTATTATTTATAAGTTGACTTTAACACTTTAGAAAGTATTTACAAAATGACTTACTGGTCTTTAGCAAGTAACTTCTATCTTATAACAATTAAATTATACAAGTGTAAAAGAAGAACTTCAGATTGTTCCGCCAGACACAGAACCATTAAGATTTCCTAATTAAGAAAATAAAAAAGACTAAAAATGACGGACACAGAAAAGTTCTGTAAGGAAATGGAAATGTTTTTTGATTCTCCCCACTTTCATATGTTAAAAGATGAACGCTGGAAAATCTTTTTTGAATGCAGACTATATGATCCAGATATTTATAATGATTTTTCTGACCCCTTCACTGGACAATATGAAATAAATGAAGATTACAAAGTTAAATGCAAAAGTGACTTCTCAATAGTCTTTCATAAACTTACAAAAGAAGAAGAATACAACAAAAGTGGCTTGTACCCAAAATCATATTACTTTAAATATTTTTGGTTACATTTTATTAAACAAGTTCGCCATCTAAATCCTCATGTAGTCAAACAAACTGTTTGTGATTGTGGACCCGACTGCGAATGTGATCATGACTGTGAGTATGATTGTTATTGTTTTTGCGAATGTGATGGCTTTTCATATTAAAGTTAGGGTTAGTTTGGTTTTTTTTTGTTTTGTTTTTTTTTTAATTCAATTTATTCAGTTTAAAGTTGTTTTAAAATACTATTTAAAGTTTTGTTATCAGTATAAAAATGACGGACACAAAAAGTCTTTCGCAATCTCCTTTGTTTAAAGACATCTTTCAAACAATACAACTTCAAATTCTTGACAGTCAAAATGTTATTAAATCTGTTTATAATAATTACGAATTTGTACTTAACAATTTTACTTTCAAATCCCCTGTTAAAATTCGCATTCACGCGCAGATAACTTTTATTAAACCAGGCAGTATTGATGAAACGATGACTGTGTGGATTTCTTCAAGTCAAATTGAAGTGTTAAAATCTTCAGACCTAGACAATGCTTATAACAACATCTTGATCAACCAGTTACAAGACAGCATTGAGCGTGCAACTTTGAAAGGGTCTGGATGGGCGGAAGGAAATTTAGAATCATTAGAATTGAACATTGCAAAGTATAATCCAATCAAAGGGAAATCTTACATCCCTCTTCCCAAAGAAATTCTTGACAAAAAGGCTGTATTGAATATTAAGAACACTGACGACAAATGTTTTGTGTGGTGTGTTCTGGCTAAACTATATCCTATTCAGTCGAAACAACATCCCGAAAGGGTGGCGCTATACAAAGATAAAGTAACGAACTTAAATCTTAAAGACATTAATTTCCCTGTTAGCCTTGACGCCATTGACAAATTTGAATCACAAAACTCTCCTATAACAGTCAATGTATATGTTTGGGACCCTGAATCAAAACTTATGCCTTCACGAATCTCTCCTAATGCCCCATCGTTTTCAGACCTCAATCACCACGTCGATCTTTTACTAATAACCGACCCGCAAGACCCGAGCATGCAACATTATACACTGATACGAAACATATCTAGATTATTAGGACACACTTCAAAACATCATGGCAAACAATATTTGTGCAGACGCTGTTTAACTAGAGTCTCTAATCTCCAAGTAGCTGACAAGCACAGTAAGGTATGCAAAAGTATGACAGATATTCAAACCCGCCTTGTGTTACCAAAGCCAGGTTCTCAAGTATATTTTAAAAACATCAACAAACAATTCAAGCAGCCTTATATAGTTTATGCCGACTTCGAATCATTGATTTTAAAATACCATGGCCCACAAGGATTTTGTACGCCTAATTCATTCCTCACACACCTTCACGAAGTCTGCAGTTTCGGGTATGTAGTTGTTAGAGCCGACGGACAACATACAGAGCCGGCAATTTACAGAGGGCCAGACGCAGCTAGGAAGTTCTTAGATGAGATGAACAAAATATACAAATTGTGTTTATTGCAGCTAGATAATCCGGTGCCCATGATATTTACTGAATCTGACTCCCATAATTTTAAAGCAGCTACACATTGCCACATTTGTAATAAAGAGTTTGACCCGAAGGACACAAAGACCCAAAGGGTGAGAGATCATTGTCACATAACAGGGGCATTTAGAGGTGCAGCTCATCAGAAATGCAACTTGGAATATGGAATCAAACATTTCTCTCTCCCTATTTTCATTCACAATCTTCGAAATTACGACTCCCATTTAATCATGCAGGCAGTGACGAAAGCATACAAAGTGTCATGTATTGCCGAGACAGAAGAAAAATATAAAACTTTCACTCTGAATAAATTAAAGTTTTACGACAGCTTTCAACATTTGTCTTCCAGTTTAGAAACACTAGCTAAGAACTTACCCAGCTATCCTATCACTAGCAAATATTTTCCAGACGTTACACTAATTCGGAAAGGCGTGTATCCTTATGAATACATGGATTCTTGGGAAGTGTTTGAAGAACTAGAATTGCCACCTAAAGAGAACTTCTATTCTTCACTCAATAAAAGTTTCATAAGTGATATCGATTACCAACATGCACACAACGTCTGGAATGCACTCGGATGTAAAAACCTTGGTGACTACCACGACATATATTTAAAAGCTGACGTCTGTTTGTTGGCTGATGTGTTTGAAAAATACAGAGAAACGAGTTTACATCATTACTCCCTCGACCCTTCTCATTATATTTCTTCACCAGGAATGAGTTGGGATGCTTTCTTAAAACTTAGTGGTTCTAAAATCGATCTCATAACTGACCAGGTAATGATGACAATGATTGAGTCGGGCATTCGTGGAGGAATAAGCGTGGCAGCTCATAATTATTGCAAAGCCAACAATAAATACCTGAAGCACTATGACCCCTCGCAGAAATCTAATTATATAATGTACTTTGACGCCAACAATTTATACGGTTGGGCAATGAGTGAGCTTTTACCGGTTTCAGATTTCAAATTACTTGTTAATCCAAACCCCGCAAACTTGACTTGGTTAAACAGTATTTTAAATCACCCTAAAGATCATACTATAGGGTTTATTGTCGAAGTTGACCTAGAGTATCCCAATGCTTTACACGACCTACATAATGATTACCCATTAGCACCAGAAAGATTGCATGGTACAGACAAGCAACTTAAACTTATTCCCAACCTCTATAATAAATCTAATTACGTCTGCCACTACAGAAACCTGCAGTTCTACATCAGACACGGCATGAAGTGCACAGCGATTCACAAGCTTTTATTCTTTAAACAAACGAATGTCTTGGCCGGGTACATCAATAAAAACACACAGCTCAGAAAACAAGCGCAATCTACGTTTGAAAAAGATTTCTTTAAGCTGCTGAATAACAGCTGTTTTGGTAAAACTATGGAGAACCCATACAAGCGAAAAGACGTCAGGCTAATTACATCACCCAATCAAGCGATTAAATTAACATCTAAACCTCAATACCTTGGTTACAAAGAGTTTCATGACTCCCTGTATGCAGTTACCATGAAAACCACGCAAGTTAATCTAGACAAACCGGTGTTTATGGGGATGACTATTCTCGACCTTTCTAAATTATTAATGTTCGAATTTTACTACGATTACTTTAAACCTAAATACCCGGAGGCCAGAGTTTTATACACAGACACAGACTCCCTTATACTAGACATCCCTACTGAAGACATTTATAAAGACTTAGAATCGGAACTGCAACATTACGATACTAGTGACTATCCTGAAACTCACCCTTTGTACAGCAAAGCAAACCAAAAGAAAATAGGTTTGATGAAAGATGAAATGAACGGGAAACTTATTGAAGAATACGCAGGACTGCGATCTAAGCAGTACAGTATTAAACACGAATCTGGGGAATCTTCAAAAGCGAAAGGCACCCAAAAAGCTGCAATAAAAAACAGAGATATCAGACACGAAAATTACCTGGAAGCCTTAGATGGAAAAGAAGTTAAACCATACCCTAACACAACTATAAAGTCTAAAAACCATATAGTGTCCACTGCTGTGACGACCAAAAAAACATTATGCGCTAATGACACAAAGAGAATAAGAGTAACTAAGGAGTTCACATACGCTCTAGGCCACTATAAATTACAGGTAGGAACAGCGACTGCGACTGCGACTACGACTACGACTACGACTGCGACTACGAGTAAGGAGGAGGGCCTGTAAGGCTTGAGTAAATGTTAACTGTATTTATTCTGAAGCGCCAAGCTTTTTCTTCAAAGCATCTAGCTGCTCTTTCCGTCCCAGTAGTCTCCCTTCTTCTATTAATTTTTTTTTAATTTCTTCAACATTAACAGGTGCAGACCTAGATTTAGATTGTATGTCGTGCTTTAACTTTTTATATTCTTCAAAATCTCGCTGGATAATTACAAACTCTTGGTCCTGAATCTGAGTGTCTTCTAGAGCTTTTGAAATTATTAAGTTCATGCTAGTAAGTTTAGCTATCGCAAGGCTAGAAATGAGGTCGTGTTTTTCTAGTTTCTTAGATACTTTAGTATTAATTACGCCAAGTAAAACTGACATCACTGAAGATAATCCGGCAGCCACTCCTAATCCAATACTAATTGGTATACCGATTCCAGTCACCAATAATCCCACGCTGACCGCAGCTTCCGCTGCATTAATAACATTTAGACCAGTAGACACGTAATTTATTCCGTTATAAGCGCCGGAATACCTTCGTCTGCATCTAGAGTACTTTTGGATATCTGATTCAATTTGAGTCCTAACTTTTCTTATTTCTTCCAACCTGAACGTTTGAACATTACTTAAGTCTAATGTTGGAGCACTGGGTTGCATTGGTTGTTCATCCACTACTGCTTCTACTATAGCAGGATACAATTTTGTCGTCATATTTTTAGTGTGAAAAAAAAGGGTTAACAATAATTAACTTGATTTTAGTTTATTAGCAAAATATTCTATTTGACTATCAGAAAATATCTGATCGCTGAAATAAAATGCTAACAGATCTACGTTGTCTAGGCTAATTTGCGCTATTCTGTCAATAGGATTTGGAACAGGAACAAAAGTTATCTTGGGTGATGAAGTAAATACGGAAAACTGATTTTCATTTTCTCTTTTCTTCATAAATACTGTAACTCGTCTGGGATCCTCATCTAAATCAACCCAACTTAGAGACACTTGCGGAATTACATTAAAATTTCTCTGCGTAGGCCTGTGAGCAATTATGTCCAGTACTATCATAGCTGTGCTACCTAGCTGTAAAGGAGGCTGCAGAATAACTCTAACATTTTTCCCTGCGGTTTCACGCTTATGTAAAACATAGTTGCTTTTTTTGTAGGCTTTGACTTCTATGGTTTCCCGATTGTTTTCATCCGGCACTAGACTAACTAACATAGGCCCGGCGTTAATAATTTTCTTAAATTTATTGTCTGGTCCCATAAAAGTGTAAGGGCTTTCGCACTTGAATTTAATAAGCCAATCTAATTCTGTGTCTATAGGTGTTAAAGACCAGGTATTTTCTCGTTTAGTAATAGCATACTTAAAATCGGGATCTACTTTACCGGCATTAAAATCCTTTAGCTGATCAATAGATGGTTTTTCTGGCAATACTGACGGCGGCACTTGCGGCACTTCAGGCACTGCCGGCACTAGCGCTCGTTTATAATATCCATTTTGTGTAAATTCGAAACCGTAAATAGACCCAACAATAGCATTCGCATCAAAGTCAATTGTGTCTGCTAAGTCTTTCAGTTCAATGGTAGGACAGGTTACTGGAATTTGAGGGCCGATTGACATTGTATTTTAAAATTAAACTTTATTTTATCTCAAGAATAATTGTAAGATCTTCAAAGTCTACAATTTCGTTGTTTTGGTTAGTTATTTTGAAGCAGAAACTAGTATGATAGTCCTGACTTAAGTGGCGTTTTTGAGGCAGAAATTTCAATGAAACTGGATCGCAGTAAGATTCTCTCTGAGTTGAGATTATCCTTAGCAGTGTACTAGGAGTTCCGTTTACTAAGTTTTCCGATGTCTTCAGTTGATGAAGGTACACAAACAATCTATTATTAATTAACAAATTCATAGGGTTTGATCCAATAAATCTTATAGAACTGCCGACAGTGCTGGAGCTGTCGGATAAAGATAATTCATTGCCAGGGAAACCTAATATTTCTGCCAGCTTTGGCGCAAGTGTAACGCTGGTAATGTCTTTATGCTGGTTTTTATGGAAAGTTAAAGTTACTATCAAGTTTGCAGGGTTCATTTTTGCTTCAATCGAATGAGGTTTAAACAATTCTTCAGTAAGTCTGCAGAAGTCATAATAGCCGCCATGAATAAAGTGCCTTTTTTTATTAATCATTATCCAGTTGTTGTTTAGATCATGACTAATATTTAACCATTTAACCGTGTAGAATATTTCGTGAAGGATTACGTTAAGGTCCCTGTTTTTGTTGTCAATAGGATGCTGAAGTTCAATGGGCACACCTGATTTTACAGATTCGAAAGTTACAAACATATTTTTTTTAATATAATAAAAAATGTACGCGCCTTATAAATATAACAAAGCTGCAAAGTATACTACAGGGCCTTATTATTACGAAAAAGCAGTCGACCTAACCAAGCTGACAATAGCTGTGGCAGCCAACGTCCATTTCGAAACTATCCCCCATAATATTTTTGATCATTACCTCAACCCAGACATTACAAGCGACTTTTTAGCTAACCAATGGCTAAACAACGGGGGTATGCAGTTCTTTCAGAATCAAATTAATTTTGCCGTGTCATGCGCTACAACTGGTTGTGGAGTTTCTTACGTTCATCACCTTAATCACCCAGATCCCATGTTGAAGTCTATTTATCTGTTCCATTTGTATTATCAAGTGAGGCGGGTGTTGTCTGAACTTCAGGCTCCGTTACCTACTGACAAAAACTTTAATCCCTTTAACAATGGCTTTGACAAGAAAGCGTATCAAAGGTTGTGCAATGAATTCGGAATTGATACTAAAACAGACTTCAGACAAAAACTAGACCTCAATCACGGGATGGGAACTTTATTTAGATACGCTGTAGGTAATTTATACACGGGGCCTTACGTACCTGGATTTACATCATTTAACCACAACAGCCAGGTTCCTTTACTGTATATCAGACAAAAACAAAGTACAGCATACAGCACTTTTATATTAGACACATCAAACGGATTTACTCAAAGTGGGGTGGAAAGGCTGAATGAATCTATTCGTACGTATGCGTGGTGCATTCTGGGGTCTCAAGCACAAACACGAAGTAATATCATTGGGGAAGGAACTAGCTTCGATGCACAAAAGCAGTTTCTAGCCAACATTGAAGATTCTATTAATTCGGCAGTAGATTTGCCCGCAAGTATTAAAAGATATCAGGACACTTTAAAGTATGCTAGATCGAAAGTAGATTACGTAATAGGTTTAGGACTGTATATGTTGCCTTCAGACCTTCAGCTTAGGATAGGAACTATATCAAACTACAACAACAATATAGTGATTGCAGACCCTCAGTTTCATATAGGCTACAATCCTACAATAAATACATTGAACACAGTGAATACAGTGAATACAGCAAATACGGTATTTACTGCTAGGCCTAATAATGAACCTTTAAGTTCGCCACCACTTCCGAGCTTACCAAGCTTGCCGGAACTGCAAATGCCGGTAACTGATCATGGGGTTTCGCGTCTAGCACTTACAGGGGGTTTATTGTTTGCTGGGTTAATTGGGATTTACTATTTTAAGTAACCAGAGTAATATTATTATAAACAAAGACCACAGATGCTCAGACGCCCAAACCACAACTTTAGAAGCAGTATTAAATATCCATGAAAATACAGAACCTAATATTCCTGGAAGTGCGTCTACAAGTTTGTCACCTAAGCGTTTCAATAAGTTAGCTATGCTTTGTAACGTCTTTTTAATCCAGTCTTTAACCGGACTACCGCCAGGTCCACCAGGTACGCCAGGTCCACCGGCACTGATGCCTACGGTTCTAGTCAGTGCTAAGACTAGTGTGCTTATTGTCATCCCAACAGCTGTAAGAATGCTAAATATTGTAACACCTTGCTCTCTGAACAGTGTTTGAATTCTTTCTGCAAGTGTAGTGTCTTCGTGTAAAATTTTATGCACCGTTTCTTTTATTCTGGCGAAATTAGTTATTAATTTTTCTCTGTTTATGGATAAGGCTTCTAGCCTTGCAGCGCGTTCTGTGTAAAGGTCTGCAAGCCTTTTTTGAATCAACTGTTTTACCTCAATGCTTAAGTTCGCGTCATCAGCTTCTGCTAGTTTATTTTTTTGTTTTTCTATATGTTTGTCGAGCTCACCGAGCTTGGCTAAATTCATCATTGTCTCCCCTCTCACAGATTGTAAAGCTTTATCTAAGCCCTGAAGTTCACGCAGTGGCAATAATGGCGTGTCATTGATAGTTTCCATAACCTGATCAATATTGGTGTCCTCATTTGTTTGTAAGGTTGTTAACTCTTTATTTACTTCTAATGCAGAACTAGTTAAGTTAGTTAAGTCTTGTAGTTCTATTTCTGAACTTAACGATGCATCTATTCGTTGAAGTGAAGCTACTGCTTGGCGATGCAACGCTGGCACTCTATTATCGGAAAGCCCCAATGATCGTATTACAGTCACTGGGAGTTTAGTTTTCAAAGTAGACCACGCATAAAATTTATCAGGATTCTTTAACATAGTTAACTGTACTCTCACTTTTTTACCGGATACACTAGTGTTTATAAACAAGTGATTATTTTTGTCTAGTTCGAAGTCGCTGGGACTAACATAATCAGGTAACTCGCGCCCGATGTAATTGTAAAATTTATTGATTTTTCTGGCTTTTTGGGTTTCAGTTACTTGACGTAATTCTTCTCCTATACTTAGCCTTGTTTGGCTCATGTCATCTCCTACCATTGAAAGCAGTGTGACGTCGTGGTCTTCATTAGGTTCATCAGGTTTAAACACTTCATCAAGAGCTTCACCACCTGTTGCCATTTTTAAATATAATTTTTTTTATCGCATTAAAAATGCAAAGCTACGGAAACTTGTTAGACCCTACACGTCGATTGAGGACGCCTTTAGGCATCAAAGGTGAGAAAAGCACAATAATTATTACAAACAATCCAAGCAGCATAGAGCCTAATCAGCTACTAACCATAAGATTTCCAAATTTAGGTCCTGATGATGTAATAGTTCCAGGCAGTCCTAAATTGGGATTTAAAATTAGTCTGAATTCTGACGATGATCCTAACAGAACCGTAGTCAACAATCTAGGCAGAGCTATAATTAAAAGAATGGTTATTAAACTTGATGGGCGAGAAATCCAAAGTATCGATGACGCCGGTGTTTTGTTTTGTTACACAGATCTGTGGCTGAGTAAATATGAAAGGGAAGATTTAGTTGGTCAGGGGATTCAAGCCGCCAATGTGGCAAAACTTCGAATCAAAGCTGGCGATGCTGTCGTTTCTAACAAAGGTGAAAATGCATTAGCTGCTGTATACAAAAACAGGTTTTATTTTCCACTCGATTTTGAACTGCTACACAGTCATCTGCCATTTCATCAAGGTTCATTTAACGACAGGCTGTCTTACGAAATTATTTTCAATGATTATTCTCAAGTAGTAATTAGCTCTGACAATGATGCTAGGTATACAATTACAGACATCACGCTTGAATACGAAGTGGTCACTCACGCTGAACTCAGTAGGATGATTAGGGGCCAATATGACAAACTAGCAATTTATTATGATAGGATCGTTCGCTACAGACAATTTAATAAAGATTTATTAGATGCACTATGGACCATCAACATAAATTCACCTGCTCGAAGTTTTAAAGGTGTACTGTTGTTGTTTGTGAAAGAATCTAATTATAATCGTGACAGTGAAAATTTTATAAATCCTAATATTTCAAAAGCGTCTGTCGTGATTGAAGGTAAACCTAATCAATTATTCGCTAATGGAATGATGGGGTTTCAACAGTTTGATGAGATTAGGAAAATCTTGGGTGGAGGTAGATTACGGACTGACACTGTGGATTTGATTTCTAAAGATCTTCATTTGCATGACACAAGACTGCAAGATTATCTCGTGAATAAATTTGCGTTGTGGTTAGACTTTCGAACCATACCCACCAATGAACTTCATGGATCTGGAAGAAGAATTGAAAACGGAACAGATGGTATAACAATTGAATTGCATAGGGAAGCAAGTGCTAGGTCAGAATCAGTTACAGTATACATGTATATAATTATGGATGCTCAGCTAAACATTGAAAATGGAAGATTAAAAGATTTAGTATATTAAAAAATGGCGTCTTTGTTACCCCGTGATCCTCATTGTGGAATGATCGTTGGCATGACGTCATGCGGAAAGACTGTCTTTGTTCTGGATTTGTTAGAAAAATATTACGCAGGCCACTTTGATTATATAGTAATTTTTTGCCCAACTATTCAATATAATAAAACCTACTTAGATCGTAAGTATGTCTGGACAGATGAAAATATCTTTGTTGTAAATACCAATGGCAAGCTCAATGAGTATTTAACGTATTTTTATAACCTGTTTGAGAATGAGGGTAATACGTTATTCTTAATCGATGATTGCAGTGCAGAAAAAGATATTGTATTAAAACGGAACATATTGAGCAAGCTGGCTTTCAGTGGACGCCATGTGAAAATTAGTGTCTGGTTAATCACGCAGAAATTTAATTCAATATTAAAGGATTTTAGAGAACAAGTAAAATTCGTGTGCCTGTTTTATTGCAAAGATCGAGACAGCTTTGATAACTGTTTAAAAGAAAATGACGTAATTGAATCAAAAGAGGAAAGAACTAAATTAAAAGAACAGCTAAAAAAAGGCAAGCACTTAAAATTATTATTAAAAACTGACCAACCAACTGGCTATACAATACTTATGTAAGTAAGTAAGTTCTTTTATAATTTAATTATTGTAAGTTATAAGTTTTTTTAAAAGTCGACTTAATTAAGTTAGATGTAAGTAAGTAAGTTCTTTTATAATTTAATTATTGTAAGTTATAAGTTTTTTTAAAAGTCGACTTAATTAAGTTAGATGTAAGTCACTAAGTCAAAAAAAAAGGTTGAAGTTAAGTAATAGTGGTGATGATTATAGTTCATTTATCTTAATGGCACTGTGTCTGGTGGAACAATCTGAAGTTCTTCTTTTACAAAATTTCTTTGTGGTGTTCTACGATCACTTCTTGGTCTTAAATAATATACGGGCGGATCAGTAGATAATGCTCTGTCAACTTCATAAACGCTTAATGACCAAATTGGGTCTGTAGCTCGCCTTCTAGTGTCATTAGCAACTTCTCCAGGCTGATAAAGGTATCTAACAGTTTTGTTCATCAAAGTTAGATCCGGCTGACCAGGCTTTGAAACGGTAACAACAACAGTCTGTTTCTTTTTAATAGCCTCAACTGGTTTTAATCCTGTAACTCTGGTTGGTTCTGAATTCATTTCCCTTAAAACTCGAGGCAGCCTAACAACCCATTCTGTATTAGTGGTTTCAGTAAAGAGTTCCTTTGAATACTGATAAGTGAATAATCTTTCTGCCAGTTGCCGATTAAAGTTTTCTACAATACCCTGTGATCTGTGCAATCCAACAACTCCTCTTCTAACAGTTACATTATGTTTTAACAAAAGCTGGTTAACAGCTCCTTTGAATTCAGACCCTTCATCGCATTGAATAAGTCTAGGGAACCTTAGAGGCCCTCTTGAATAAATCGCATTTAAGGCTTGAGCGACCTCAGCTGAATTTTTTGTCCTAAGAGCATGCGCGTCTTTAAACCTGGTAGCTATATCAATAACAGTAAGGGCATACCTGTATTTCTTTCTATATATTTTGTCATGGGGAAGATATAACAAATCTATTTGATGCGTGTCATTTGGTCTGGAGTTTTCAAATTTTGGTCTTATTATTTTCTTCGGGGGTGGAAGATAGATTTGCCATACAGCTTGCTTCGATAACCATTGTTTAACTACGTTTTCTGACAAGCCAGTCTTTTCTACTAGTTTATTAACTGCCGTCATCCCTTTCCAATATCCGGATTGAGAATAATATAATCTAGACAAACGCGAAGTCATATTTTATTTAGATTTATATTTTTGTTTAACGAGGTAATAAACTACTGTTATTCCAAACACAATTAAAATTAATTCTCCGGTCTCTGACATTGTAGATGCAATGTTAGGTGTGTAGTAATCGGATAACACTGGTTGCTTTAATGAAGGTAGTGTCGTGCCAGTGAATAAATAATATTGGTGCAAAGCTTCATCAACGTCTTCAAATGTTTTATCTGCATGGCCTTCTTCTTTCAATCTTTTATTAACAAAATCAAGCTGCATTAGTCTGTTTTTCTCGTATTCGGCCTGATCTTGTTGTAATTTTTCCATTGCTAAGTTATGCCGTTTTGATTCTTCTTTACTGTCCAGTTTTGAAAACAAATAATTTGATCCTGAAAAGGCTAAGGCATTTACAGCAGCAGAACCAAGCACCATTGCAGCACCAGCCATTTTTTAATTTAGTTTTTTATTTTATTTGTATTTAAAATGAATTGTGATGACTTGTTAATGCAAGAAGCTATTAATGTTACAGTTACAGGTGTTGACAATGAGAAAAGAGACAGGCTGGTTGCATTAGTAGCTTCCGGAAAGTCAAAGTATTATCTCGGTGTTGACTTAACACCTGAACAAGTGCAAAGACTGAGGCCAGAAGAGATCATTATATTACATAATAAATATGATAAAGTTCTTGGCGCTTTAATGGTTAAAAGTTTAGGGCGTTCGATTGTGAAGTTATATGCCAAAGCTGTGTCGGCCTTTGTTACTTTAGATTGTGAGAATGATTTATTTGATGATTTGATTAAAGATCCAGTTATTGTTAATGGGATTAGTGAGGCATCAAGAAATTTGTATTATAAGTTTGGAAGCTTGTTGACCCCATTTTCAGCCGGGCTAATTACTTTTCAACACATAAATTTCTCTGCTATTAAAAATGGACTCTTCCAATCCGGAGATGGAGAAGGAGACGGAGGTGAAGAATTCAGAGAATCAACAGAACCCAGTGACAGTCACTAAACAAAAGAGTTTGGGAAGAATTGCAGCTGGAAAGAAGTTAGCAGAATTTAACAGGTTACATAGATGGAACAGACAAACAAAAGCAAACATATTAGGAAAAAAGGAATCACCAAAAGAAGAAACAATAATGCAACAAACATTAACAACAAATAAAGAAGAACCAATACAACCAATACAACCAATACAATCTTCAAATAACATATATTATTTATGTATAGCCGGTGTAGTGGGTGCAAGTGGGTACATAATATATAAATACCGCCAAGGAAAAAATAAACAGAAACCCCCAAAACCACTTGTAGAAAAAGAAATTGAATTATCTCCATCGTTGAAGCCATCATTGAAGCCATCATTAGATGTGTTTTCAATGCAGTAATAATTTATTATTATTTTTTTTAATTATATATAAAAAATGAGTGTACCATATGAACAAACAATTGTTAATCTTGGATACCATAGTGTTGTCTTAGTGGGCTTAAATACAGCTTATGCTATGATTGCAAAATCTCTTTTAAAAATGAAACCTATTGAATTAGGAAAAATGGATCTTTCAGATGCTGGTAAACTGGTTGGTATCTTTTCATTATCGTTATTTACTCGGGACTATCTTGTTAAACAAAAGATCATTCCAGCAGATATTAATGTGTAATGTTATACAACCATAATGTAGAAGGGTTGTAATTTTTTTTGTTTTAACCAAAGACGCAAGATATACGAATATATATTATATTTAGCAATTTGCGGATTCCCAGAGTGCTTTGGAGCACTTTTTAAAAAGCTCATAAAACAGCCATAAATTGCAAAAATAGGCGCCAGAAAAACAAGGGCGGTCTAAGCCCATTATTACCATCTCTGCACACGACATACGGTACCTCCCCCTCCCTCTCCCTCCCAATCCACCCAGCTGTAAATGGGAGCCTGGATCTGTCTACAACTTGGAAAGATAAAGCAGTGTGTGTTTATGTGCGCGTGTGTGGGCGTGTGTGATTTTAGACATAATCATAAGGAATCGATATCCGAATACTGTAGACACCCAACGGAATTTAATCAATCAGAGATCAGACCTTAAATGATCCGACATAAACGGATTAGACAGGTTAAGACCTTAAATGTTTTTGATATATCGCCCCAGTATACTCTTCCCGTTGAATCCGGGAGGCACTGTGAATGTAAGATCTAGTCATGCTAGTGATGTCGTGTATATATAGGCCTAATCTATAGTCTATTTGTGCTTGCTGACATTGAATATTCATAGTGGTGTTTTGGAGAGTACACGTCACTATGCGTCGGCCGAGTATAAATGAACGGGTACGAGAGGACTTTAGGTTTGCTGCGCCGGCTTGTCCCCCTTACTGCGCTCTGCATGCCAAATTCATTCATTCATTGGCTAAATTTGTTGTCCCCAGACACAGTGGCATATAGGGGACGTTTTTAAGAATACAAGGATAAAATTTCAGGACCACGATTAAAAGCAATTGACCAAAGGGATTAAGAATACATAAATAAATTTAAGAGCGTGATTAAAAGCGAGATGCAAAGTAAGGTGGAGGTTGAGATAAAACGTAGATTCAGTTACTAAGGATGCAATTGGTTCATGTGGGAGAACCTAACACGGAAGGAATGGCATACAGCAATTACATTAAAAACGTAGGGATTGGGACGGTAAAAGTTTCTAAAACAGGCCAGCCTTTTTTTTTATTATTATGTATGATGGCATTTTTGCCTAATGTTTCCTGCCCTTAACCTCCACTTGTAAGACTCAAAGCTCTGCTCCATAGACCGCCCATCTTCAAGCTGTGTCTTTATTCCTCTTCCTCGAGGTCCCTGCTACCACGGCCACACCTTTCCACGCCTCGTCGAGCAGTTCCCACTCTACTCCTCCACCTGTGCGCGCCATCCACTGCGGCTCACCACTAAATCCTCACCACACCTTATTTCAACAATGACATCTTATATCAAGTCCCCTATATGCGAATGTGTCCGGGGACGTTAATCTATCAACACGAAAAAAGACTTTCGGTTTAGTTCTGTCTGTCATAGTGCTATAGACACTCGGGTTGCGCGTTGGGGTAAGGGTGAGGTCTGCGAATGGGGTGATGGGTGTGTGTGTGGGGGGGGGGGGGGGGGGGGGGGGAGAGAGAGAGCTTTGGTTGTGCATATATAGCTGGAGTGTTGATAACCTTTTTAGTCCTAGCGAAGGCTGAAGCCGATGCACACTGTGGGGGCAAGCTGATTCAATTCATACTCCTTCGCAGTTCTTGGGAATAAACTTTTGACTGCTGCGTTTTACTGGAAAACTGCATGGTGGAAAGTGGACTTGTGACCCCTTCATAATGTTACCGGGTACAAAAGAAGAAAGGAATGGATAGGCTGTGCGATCATTTTGAGTTTAGGGAAATTCAATTTTAAAAACAATTACTTGTTTTGCACACGCGCAGTTTTGAGTGGTTGGGAGACCCAGAAGGAGAGTTTGGCGTACGTTGAAATATTGAACAGTTCAAAGGCTAATTTCTGTTGTGAACGTACAGGAACATTTTCTGTGTTAAAAGGTGAACACTATATAAAGTCATTACTTAATTAAATGATTTCACGTTTCATCGTGTGAAGCAAAGGCAGACTACTAACTAATTCAACATGAGAAGCATTGCGCAAACACGGTTCACAATAACTCTGGTCCTGTTTCTGCCTGTGCTTATTCTAACAGCGTCAGCAACGGTACGTAACTGCGGCGACGGGTATTGTACTTGCGAAGGCCAGAAAGCGGATTGTCGTTATGCAGATCTGACCTACGTCCCCGCATTTCCTCAGACAATCGCCGAACTGGACCTGTCATTCAATAACATTGCCGAACACGTGGATGATGCAGACTTCTTTCTCAACGCTTCCTGCGTGACGGTTCTCAAGATGATATCGTCGCATCTTCGCGCCATTCCTGCATTCCCGGCGAGCGTCCGAGAACTTGATCTTTCCTTCAACAATATCAAGTACATCCACAGCTCTGATTTTCGGCCTTATTCGGCGACTCTGGAATCGCTGACCTTGGCGAACTGTGAGCTAAACTTCCCAAATATAGCTCCAGGAGCTTTTGACTCTCTCCAACGACTGACCAAGCTTGATCTGAGCTACAACTCTTTCCAGAAATTTCCAGAAAGCACGTTCAGTCCAGCCCTGCGTGACAGGCTGGTCACCTTCGAATTTAGTAACAACAACCAGATGACCTGCGACTGTCATGTTATGTGGCTCGCTCGCTGGATGAGAGCCAGGCCTCAGGTTTTCACGAATGGCCGGTTAACTGCATGTGCACATTCTCAACTTCGTATCATCGAGTTAAAGAGGCCTCCGATTCTGGACGGATCATGCAGGTATGAGAGTGTCTTACTAATTTTTTTTAATTTAAGATTTAAATATATATTCGTCGCCCACGCGGGCGAGATTCCTGTTGCTTCCTCAGCGAAATTTCGGCAGCTGCACAGCAACGCCACGAGGACGAGGAGGTTTAGGACGTAAGCCTAGTAGTGCTTGCAGGGTGTGCTTATAGATCTGGTATTGAATGTTTGTCTGGCTGGGACATGAGCGTCAAGATCTTTAAAGTCCGTGCGAGGGAATGTATGCATGTACACAATATATAAACCTCGATTTATATTCGATATCTTGCTCACATTTTACAAGCGGTTGTCATATTTTACCAGAAAGATTGATGGCTTCATGAAATCTTTTGAGCAGGCCTATTAACTAAATTAAGAACAAAATATTTCATTATCTCTCCTTCTATCTGTCTGTCTGTCTATCGGTCTGTCTGTCCTTCTCTCTCACTCACTCTCTCTCTCTCTCTCTCTGTCTCTCTCTCTCTCTCTCTCTCCATGTTGATTTGTGGTATTAGCGTTCAATATATTCTTCTTCAACTTTTTCTCCTTCTTCTTCTGATTCTCCTCCTCTTTCTCCTCCTTTCTTTACGTCCTCTCGCCTCCTCTTCCTCATCCTCCTTCTTTCTATCAGCGGGTTGTTTGTTCATTCTGCAGATGCCAGCTGAAGTCCTCCGTGTACGACTGTAAAATAATGCCCTCGGACATGGACTGCCCTCTAACGGACGAAGAGCTAGACCAACAGTGTATGTGGATCCCATCAGAAAAATGGCAAGTTCCGTCGAACGAAGGTAGAACCGTTCTAATGAAAGAAAGAGACCCAGTTACTTGTGAAGGACAACACATGGGGGAAAGCGCGAAAAATTGTGATAAATCATCACCCGAAGAAGGCGTATCTGCGTTTGCTGTGGCGATGTTGACAATCATTTCTATCATTGCTGTGTTGGCCGTTTCGCTCGTGGTCTTCCTGCTCTGCCGAAAGCGTATAAACAAACAAAATGGTTAAAATTCCGAAGGACAGTGAAAGAAAAAGTCAATGAAGAAAAACGCTATTATAAGCCTATTCCAATGGAACAGTTCAGTCTGAATGAATAAATTATTAATTATTTGTTGTTGTTTTTTGTTATTGTTGTAGTTGTAGTTGTTGTTGTGGGTTATTGTTGTTGTGGTGGAAGAATAAAATTGTATTTTTTTTTAAGAAAAAAAAATGTTGGGATGGGGTAAACATGGCTTGAAAGATGGTACATATTAAAATGTGGTCTTCAGCGAAACCTCTTTCAATGGACTAAAGTGTTCACAGGTCAATGATTTGAAGACTACAAGATTTTTTAGTTCAGCTCAGTGATATTTGATCATGGATTTGGCGCTATACAAGTCACCCTTATCGGCATCCCCATCCTCTTTGAGGATCATGGGCGGGTGATCATTAATAAAAGCGGGCATACGGACGCACACGAATCACCCCAATCCACCCAGCTTTAAGTTGGTACCTGGCTGTCAGTATAAAAGCCTGGGGAAAGTAAAAGCAGCGAGAGCCTAGGTGTCCGGGGACACAAATTTACTTAACAAAGCAGCGAGTTGTCCTCTATACACCATGTGTCCGGGGACGTTAATCTACGCAAGAAGAAGAAGCAGCGACACAGAGAGAGAGAGAGAAAGAGAGAGAGAGAGAGAGAGAGAGAGAGAGAGAAAAGATGGGGGAGGAGGACGAGGGGGAGGAAGAAGAGGAGAGAGGAGGAGACTCTCCTCACAAATCTTTCCATGAAGAAAGAGAGGGAAATCTTAATCTTTAAAATGGATTCATTGTGTAAGCCTACGTTATAAAATCCAAAAATCTACCATTGATCCATATTTCAACCTCATTTGCTCATTTACATACAAGTCTTCATTAATATGCATGTATTTCGCAGCTGGTCTTCCTATTAAAAAAAATTAAAAAGGCAAACTGAAAACATATGCTAATATGCATTTTAAAAAGACATTGCAACAAGGATGTTCTTTTATTTTTTTATTTTTTTTATTTATTTATTTATTTATTTATTTATTTATTTATTTATTTATTTATTTTGGGTGGGGGGTTGTTTTGGTGTCAGTGAATTTCACTTGGAAAATTGCATTATGGTCACGTTAAATGATTACATATAATGAGAAGCAATCGTTGGTCACACCGACCGCTAAGCATTGAACTTCAGGCCTCTGGTCGATCCTTGTTGTGCTAACAAACAACTATGCCCACTATTATACACCTTCGCTACGGCGAGATTGGTAGAATCAAACCTTGATGCATAAACAAATGTATTTATCAATTTTTTTGTAAACACAAAAAAACCACAACTTTTGAAAGAGTGTAAAAAAAAAATTTTGGGGGCCGAATCCTTTTTTTCTTCTGTTGGGGTACATTTCACTGCGAATTTCAAAAGGAGCAGTGACTCTCACATGTTTAATATTGGGGCCGTTGAATATAGTCAGCCGTGCGGTTCTGAACTCGCTCTACCGGTGTGCAACACGCTGCGTGCGTCGTCACGAACAGTGAACTGTGTGCTCGTCAAAACGTAAGAAACATAGGCCCTAACAGAGCTGGGCGTCGTCGGTTTCAGCGCGGTAGGCCTATCCCAGTGATTATAATTATCACTGCCGATCGCGACCTTCATTGCATCGCTGGTACGCACCTCTCAACGTCACCCTTAGCCACAGGCGCACGGCAGTGCAATAACTATAAGAACATTTTTCTTTCATCCTCATCCACCTGTCGCACTTTAACATGACCCTTCCCCCACCCTCCCCAGTGTACGCCACAGTCCGCAACATATGCGCCATTCATAGGGCTGCGTTCAGAGCGGATCTGCAGGAAGCGTTAGCGCAGCCCGAGGGTTGCACTGCTGACCGGTACAACGCCGCCCTGCGGTTAGTGCTGGACAAGCACGCTCCCGCCACCCGTCGTAAAGTTCCCACTAGGAAGCCTTCCCCCTGGTTTAGCCTTGTCAGCGAAGAGCTGCTTCAGGCCAAACGTGATAGACGTAATGGTGAGAAACAGTGGCGAGCTACTCGCCTTACCGTCCACCAACAAATTTACAAGAAAGCAAAACAGTTTGTTACAGCTCTTGTCCACCAAGCCAAAAGCCTATTCTATTGTACCAAAAGTGATGAAGCGCAGTCTAGCAAAGAGTTGTATAAAATCACAAATGGTCTCTGTGCCAGAACAAAAGCCACTCAGCTCCCCACTACATACCCCTCTTCTTGTCTACCCGGTGTTCTCTCCGACTTCTTTGTGAGTAAGATTGAAAAACTCAGAAAAGAACTTGACTCCCAACCCTCTGTTCCGTTTTCTCTTGGCAAGCCCTTTCAGGGCGAACCTTTCACTTCTTTCTCTCCTGTCACAGAGTCTGACGTCCTCAAGGTCGTCAAAGCCTCTGCTCCCAAAACGTGTGACCTAGATCCCATCCCTACCTCACTCCTCTTTGAATTTCTGGATGTAGTCCTTCCTTCTCTCACTCAAGTCATCAACAATTCTCTCACCTCAATTCAGTACGTCTGTTCACTGTGGGTAATTAAGCTCATTACCATTAGATAACCAAAGAAAAATAAAATAAAATAAAATAATATATTGCAATCTACCATCTGATTAGTGATCATCCCTAATGATTTTACAATAACATGAACAATATTAAAACAATGGTTGATGTAATTATGTTTCCCGTTGATTGGTCATGTGTATTGCATTTGTTATGTAGTAGGCTATAGTATTTGTAAATTTGTTATCGTTTGTTGTTCCATGTTTTATTGTATAATACAGTCTGCTGCGACTAAAAGTACAGTATGCGTGCGACCGCTTTATTGAAGCAGACGCTGTAGTTTGGAAAAATGCGCTTTACAAATTAAATTATTATTGTTATAATTATTACAAGTTTGGCATTTCACCCCGTCTGCCATATCGCAAATGGATGGGTCTGGACGTTGAACTTCCATATTAATTCATGGCTTTTTCATGCGAGTAATATTACGCTGGACGGAATACAATATAGCACGTCATTTTTAACGGCAAAATATATTGTGAGCAGAAATGCAGGCACATTTTATTTATTTATTTTTAACGGCCGATCTGTAGCTAACTTTAGTAATAATTCGATTTTGTGTGTGTGTTTTTGTTTTCTTGTTTGTTCCATGTTAATTCATGGCTTTTTCATACGAGTAATATAAAAGAGCTTACAATATAGCACGTCATTATTTCGGTTGATGTCATATTGTGTGCAGAAATGCATGCACATTTTATTTATTTATTTATTTATTTATTTTTTACGGCAAATCTGTAGCTTACTTTAGTAATAATTCGACTTTTTGTATGTTTTTGTTTTCTTGCTTTTTTTTTTTTTTTTTTTTAATGAACAAAATCCAAACGATATTGAGAGACGATGGTATTATAACTTCCTGCATAGAGGCAATAATGTGTTCACAAGAAATATTGCATTATACATTGAATATTTGTCGTTTTAATTTAATATTTACAGTTTTAATTGTTTGTAATAAACACATTGATAGATTGTTATGACGTGAAATGTAGCTGCTTGTTTATATAATTTTATTTTAATTTCTGTTGTGAAACTTTCATTATGGTAATCTCGCCTTTTTCTTTGTATTATTATTTTATACATAACAATCCTATCCTATCATATCCTATCCCATAACTCGGAGGTCGTAGAGGCACCACAAATGATAGTTTTATATATATCACACACACACACACACACACACACATATTTCTCTCTCTCTCTCTCTCTCTCTCTCTCCCTCTCTCTCTCTCTCTCTATCTCTCTCTCTCTCTCTCTGTTAATTTGTTAAGGGACAGATTGGAAGACAAGACTTTCCAATTAGTCTAAACTCTTAATCCCTCATATATAAATACAAAAGTTGCTAAGTTTTTTCTATGACGGCCTACTAGCGCCAAAACCGAGAGTTACCATTATCACGAGATAATTGAAATTAACACGTTTTCTGTGTAATTTACAGAGATACATATAGTAATCCACAGTGTTAATTAATAATTATCAGTATTTGCCACTCCTTCCTTGCGCCAAAACCTGATAATTACAAATATCATGAGATAATTACAAATATCATAGGGGTGTCGGATAGCGCAGTGGTTGGAGCACTTGCTACTGTGTCGCAAGTTAAGCACCGTCCAGTGCGGTTAGCACTTGGATGGGTGACCGCAAAACGTGAAGCGACAAATAACAACGCCCCCAGTTGACTCAACTGTGACTGAGTACGAGGGAGAGAGATGGGCATCACCCTCATTACGCTGGCCCAAGATAAGTGTGATCTCCAATATCACGCTCCCCTACGGCCACAAGGCTATGGGACTACCTTTACCTTTACCTTTTTTATCATAGGAAAATTACAATTATCATTGCAAAATTACAAATATCTTCGTGTGATCATTTTAATTTTTAGTTAGGCTCTTCAATCCGTCTGGAAATGGGCCCAAACCGAAAATTTTAATTTTTACTTCATAATTACAATTTTTACCTGTTAATTGTAAATATGTCGTTGATATTTGGTATTATCACATGATATTTTTAATTATCATATTTTGGCGCTAGTAGGTTGTCATAATGTTAGTTTATTCATTGCTCACAGGGTCCAGCGGACTGCAAAGAGCCGAATCAGGACCACAAAATCAAGACCACAACTTGGCTGAAAGGGGACTCACCCCTGATACGCATAAAACATCTGCCGAAACAACCCCAGTGGTAACACTGAAGGCACTCCATCAGCCGGTCACTTTACAATAAAGGGGGACGCTGAGGCTATATTCTAATTTATCGAACTCCCGTTTACAAAAACAAACTAGAATACAAACATCATTATAAAATATCAACAAAACGCATACATACATACTACCTACATTGCCAAATAATAACATCATAGGAAGCCCCAGCGACCATTTGCAGAAAGCGTCCAATATTCCCAAGCTGATCCAGCAGACCTCACACACAAATGAGGAGTTTTGTCCCGGAAGAGTTTTCAAGAAAAAAGGTAGGTGACTGGTCTAGCAAAGAAGAAGATAGTATAGTAGATTGACAGAACAGAGTAGGAATGAGAAAGAACAAAGGAGAAGGACAGCGACAGTGGGAATTTAAAGTCATACTGTGATTCATTTCACACAGAACATGTGTTAATTACTATTATTATTGATACCTGTAAATGCACGTTTTGGCGCTAGTAAGCCGCCCTAGTCATACTTTAGCATGATCACGTAAAAATTGTAATTATGAAGTGAACATTGTAATTATTATGTGATAATTACAATTTTTGGTTTTAGGCGCTTTTTCAGGCGGATTGCTAAAGCCAAAAATGAAAATTAAACAGGATCTCGCGAAGATATTTGTAATTTTTCAATGATCCTTTGTTAATTGGAATTATCTCTTGATATTTGTAATTATCTCATGAAGTTTGTAATTATCAGGTCTAGGCGCTAGTAGGCTGTCATAGTTCTCCCTTCTCTATTTTTCACATAGTATACACTTACACGTTGAAAAAAAAAACAGTGTTGCCAACCGACATTGCGTATCTGAGACTAGCAGAGGCTAATGTTCGTCTCTCCGCAGCTACTGCAGTGTGAAAGGTTCCCCGCGAGACTCAGCTAGGCTGTGTGATTTTATTGTGGTGCACTCGTTACTATCACTCTAATGGCCTTACTTCGGCTCGTGGAAGTTCAAAAACTTTTCTTCGAGTTCTCAAAACTCGAACCTATCTTGCTAAAACCTTTTGGACCAAAACAAACATTAAAAAAAACCGGTCAGGAAGCTATGTTCGGGATCTGAGTCCCTCGGAAAAACGTTTGTGAACCTTCCCGAACCTTCCACTTCAGACAGGCCATAAACTTAACTTCAGAGTATCACAGGCGGCAGAGTTGTTCGTCAACTCTGTATTAAGGCGGCAGGGATTGCTCAGTGGTCAGAGCGCACGACTTGTGTGAGTGCGTCTTGGGCGACGTGGGTTCGAATCCTGACTTCAGCAAACTATTGTGTGATTGCTGGACATTACGGGCCAGCGGATTGAGAAGCTCTCTGAGCTTGTAAGTGCGCTATATAAGAGAAATCTCTTTCTTTCTTTCTTTCTTTAAGACTTCATAGAACACAGACACTTAGAATAGGAGGCGGCTTAGGTCCACCTGAATAAGGCCATGATGTAACCATACTTATGAGGCGCCATTTGTAAATTAAATCATTATTGTCATTATATCTATAGAACATACATTTTACTTGTATAAAAGATATTGTATATACTTATAAAATGAATTCTATGTCTATAAAATACATTCAATAGCAATACAAAACTTTTTATAGCTAAAAACAACATTTTTATAACTACAGACTACATTTTACAATATACAAGAGAAATCATACGCGATCATCACGCCGTTTGTAAATATTATTCCGAAAAACTATTTTATCTCTAAACACTTTATTTTATCTCTAAACACTACATTTTATACATAAACAATTCATTTTATAGGTAAACAATTCATTTTATAACAACAAAGAGCTTTTATATCTATAAAATAAATGTTATAATATATACAATGCATTTTACCTGTATAATGCATTCGGAGCATTATTTTACATTCGGCGCATGACATTAATTTTATACTGACTTTCGAATTGCTGATCCCAGGGAAGCAACTCCATCCTCGTGTAGACTACTTGTAAACTTCTAAGCGACTCAACATGGCAAAGACCATTAAAGTCTCTACAAAAAATGGCAAGGACCATACTAGTGTACTATATAAATTGGCGAGGACCATACTAGTGAAATGCTGATAAAACATCAGCGACATCATTGTCAGTCTCGACTGTTCCAATTATTTTTTGGTCGTCTTGAAAAACTATCGATAAGCACGAAGGCAAACCAGCTTCCATCGTAACTGTTACCTTGGAGATTGTTGACATCGCGGGAAGTCGATATAGGCCTAGCGGGAATTCCCTACACGCGCCGTAGCTATCTAAATTTAGCTTATGCAACGTCACTTCCACATGAAAAGGCGAGAGCCCAGCGCATACGTGCAGGAGGGGGAGACGGGGGGGGGGGGGGGGGTGGGGGGGGGGGGGTAGTTGGGGGGGGGGGGGGTGGGGGGCTTTTTCTTCGGGGGGGGGGGGGGGGTGGGGGGGGGTGGGGTGGGGGGGGGGGGGCGGGGTGGGGGGGGTGGAGGGGGGGGGGGGGGGGGGGGGTGGGGGGGAGGGGGTGGGGGGGGGGGAGGGGGGGGGGTGGGGGGGTGGGGGGGGGGCGGGGGGGGGGGGGGGCTTTTTCGTTGAATTGGTTGAATGTACCTATTAACCAATCGTCCCCTATACGCTGAATGAGTCCGAGGACGTAAATTTTAATTTTTAAAAAAAAAAACGGGAAAAAAACACGTCAGCCATGCATAGCATAGCAACTTTGGGTCGCCCCCCCCCCCCCCCCCCCCCCCGCTGAACGCTCACACTGATCTGTTTTTAGCCAGCATTTAAAGACACTGAGAATATTTATGTTTTAGCTGTGCACCTTGCCTTTATATTAGGGCCACGAATTTATAAATCATGCGCTTCCCCCAGTTGCAAAGATAACCGACATTGGTTCCTGCAACTATTCATGATTATATTCATTCCCAAATGGTTATGAATAGAGTTCTCCATTTTGACTTTAATTGAAGACGAGTGCAACCAACTTCCGGTTATATAGAACATGTCTACTGTACAAGCAAGCTACACAAACGGCTCTGGTGCTCATTGTGCTATTAAAGGCTGCAGCAACAGTAGAAAAAAGCTACAAGAAGCATTGGGACGAGAATGTTTTGATCACAGACCTCTCACGAGGAAAGAATGTACGTGTGAGCCACCATTTCAACTGCACAAGCAGTTGTTATGAACAAAACAAGCAAAGATCGAGGCCTATGAGCGAGCCGCAGCGAAAACCAACTTCCGCAATATGGAACTAATTTTAACGTGCCATCGGTTGTTTCGTGCGATCAGTCCTGAGATTAAAGTGCATGGACCCAATTGTGTTATCTAATCGTGCATCTTTCACACTATAAGATTCTAGTCCGTTATAATTCTCGATCTGTTCACCGTCAACGCCCTCGGATAAAACGAGATAGTTAAAGATGTTGGGATATGTGACAGGTGGCCAGCAAGACATGTCATAAATCCACTTCGATGAGGGCACCGAGGCAGGATGAGGATCCTTTGTGCCATTTTTTAAATTTAACAGATAGTCATTTTTATGTTTCCATCGTTTTTCAGACTTTGCTAAAGTCGCCATGAACATAAATTACTTCAGAGAGCGATGGACAATTCCTTTGAATCACGGCAGACTTTGTTGAGACCGGAAATGGCTTGCACCAAGTAAATCCAACCATTTCAGATTTTCAGACCATTCTAGAATGTAACCATTTCCCGTAAACTTGTGAATACGACCAGATCCAGGGTCGCTTAGAACGTTACAAAATAAAAATAATCGAAGGGAGAGAAGCAGTTATACAATGAGAAAGTTAGTATAAAATTATTGTAAGGCGCCGACTAGAAAATAATTGTGGCGAATGCATTCTACAGGTACAATTCATTGTACGTGTTATAAAATGTATTCTATAGATATAAGTGCTCGTTGTTGCTATAAAATGAAGTGTTTACAGATAAAAGGAAGTTTTATAGATCGTTTTTTCTATAAAATGACTTGTTTATAGATACAATGACTTGTTTATAGGTAAAATGAATTGGTTACTTATAAAATGTTTTGTTTATAGATAAAATGAATTGGTTACTTATAAAATGTTTTGTTTATAAATAAAATAGTTTTTTGTGTTTAATATATTTACAAACGGCGTGACGATTCGTGTATGATCTCTTGTATATCGTAAAATGTAGTCTGTAGCTATAAAAATGTTGCTTTATAGCTATAAAAATTGTTGTATTGCTATAGAATGTATTTTATAGGTATATAATTCATTTTATAATTATACCATATCTTTTATACAGGTAAAATGTATGTTCTATAGATATATTGAAAATAACCATTTAATTTACAAATGGCGCTTCATACATACTAGGCTTTTACACCGAAGATTTTATTAAGTTCAGTTACACGTAATTATTTACTCCCCTTTACTACTCCATGGCCATTCGCTCCTTCCATCGGGAATTCCCCGAGAAGTTCTGCTGAAAGTGAAAATCAACTTTCAGTTTCAGGAGATTTATATTTATTGAGTTTTGTGTGCGTGCATATGGTTAATATTGTGTGTGTCTGTGTGTGTGTATATGTATGCGTGTGTGTGTGTGTGTGTGCGGGCCTGTGTGTTTGTGCGCCTGTGTTATCACTGCCCTGTGTGGGTGTGTGGGTGTGTGTGTGCGTGCGTGTGTGCGTGCAAGCGTCGCAATAATACAATTCGAAACATTTCAAAAATCCTAGGTTATTTTATTGCTATTACATAAACTAACCTTTTATTATAACTATCATTAATCTTGTATAATGTCCAATTATCTATGAGAAGTTTTCTGGACAACTGAAAATATATACTGATGGATCTGTTCTTCACACAGATGAAGCAAGAGCTGCGTTTGTAATACCGGATTTAAATATATTAGAAATATATTATATAGGGAAAGGATATTCGATATTCACTGCTGAATTAATTGCGATATTATTGGCTCTAAATACAATTTCTAATCTTTCTGTGAGTATATTCAGCGTTGTTTTATGCGTAGATTCTATGTCAGTTTTACAAGCATTGAATTCAGATAATAATGGTGAAAGAAAATAAATTATTTTGGAAATTAAAAATATTATTCACAGTTTGATAACTAATGGCACTCAGGTGAATTTTGTCTGGATTCCCTCACATAGTGGTTTCCTTTATAATGATTGGGCTGATCGGGCTGCAAAACTTGGTGCTTCAAATATTAATTCTCAAACAATAAAAATACCGTTGTCTTCTAAAGAAATTCAAAACTCTATAGAAAATAAATTTGTAAAAGACATTAAACTTACTTGCAACTATAATAAACCTTGTGAAATTGCTAGATCAGTTTCAAGTATGGCACATAGAATAATATTAAACTCAATTAAAACCAAATATTGTAAAAGTGTAAAATGTATATGTGGTGAATCAATTTCTCTGAAACATGTATTACTTCAATGCAGTAATATGCGTCCATTTGTGCCAACTGATGTTTCTATTATCGATTCCATTGATAACATAAGCTTTGATATAAGCGTTAGATTAGCAAAAGCTTTGATTGATTCTCCAGTTGCTCAGTTTATATAATTATGTATTTTATATGTATGGATGTATGGATATATCTGGTGTAAATGTGTGTGAATGCGTGCGTACGTCTTATCATCTCGATGAAGAAGACCTTAATAAAACAACCAACCAACAAATCTCTATCTATATCTCTAGATACCTATATATATATATATATATATATATATATATATATATATATATATATATATATATATATATATATATATATATATATCTATCTATCTATCTATCTATATATATATATATATATATATATATATATATATATATATATATTTATATATATATACTCTGAAAATGGCTATCACCGTCCGTACAGCACCTCTTAATGGGAAGACGGTGGAGGGGGTGAGGGTGGGGGGCAGGGGTGGAATAAAACAAGTCAAGGGAGGCAATTGCTTTAAACATCAAGAAAGGTAACTATCCAGCCGTCAAAGGTGGACAAAAAGTGCGACATACTGGCTTTCCATGTGCTTCTCCATCAGCTATAAAGAGTTCAATTGTAGTCCAATTTAATTCATAAAGCCGGGTTCTCCTGTCGGCTTTCGACCTTTACCAAAGGTCTCGTCGGAGGAGGTTTGGCCTTGAATGCTTAGACTACACCGAGTGCAGTCTATATGTACTGCATGGGTAGTCACAAAGACCTTACATTACATTACATGATTATTGCTTTAGGTCCAGCGGACTCTTCCGAGCCAAATCAGGACCGGACAACCCCTGATCCGCATAAAAGATCTGCTGAAACAACCCTAGTGGTAAAACTGAAAGCTCTCCACCAGCCAGTCACTTTACAATAAAGACATACCACGCAGGGGACGCTGAGGCTGTACTCTCATTTATCGAACCCCCGTTTACAAAAACAAAAAATAGAATACAAACATCATTATAAATTATTTTTAAAAAAAAAAAAAAACATACATTGCTAAATAATAACATCCATAGGAAGCCCTAGTGACTACCTGGCAGAAAGCGTCCAATATTCCCAAGCTGATCCAACAGACCTCATACACAAATAAGAGTCTTGTCCCGGAAGAGTTTTCAAGAAAAAAGGTAGATGACTGGTCTAGCGAAGAAAAAGATAGTATAGCAGATTGATAGAACAGAGCAGGAATGAGAAAGAGCAAATGAGAAAGACAGCGACAGCGGGAATTTAAAGCACTAAATTTCCAGAAAGTGGGGATACTATTTATACTGAAACCCCCGGCACCCCAACGGGGGTGGTCAGTCACAAAGACACCGTTGAGAAGTTCACATTAGGGAGAAGCCAGTCGCAAATTGAAAAACCTATAAGCTGACAAACGCCTTATGCTGAAAAAGAATTGACTGGTTTTCCATATTGGACAACACGATGACCTGCTCACAGTGGTGAAGAAACGGAAACTCCGATGGTATGGCCACGTCACCAGATCATCAGGCCTTGCAAAGACCATTCTGCAAGGCACAGTGCAAGGAGGTAGAAGAAGGGGGAGACCGAAAAAGAGGTGGGAGGACAACATTCGAGAATGGACTGGTTTGACACTGAGCGAAGCCATGAGGGCTGCTGAGGACAGAGAAAGATGGAGTATGCTGGTTAAGCGATCATCTGTGGTGCCCCTACGACCTTCGGGTTATGGGACAGGATAGGGATAGGATATAGGTTTTCCATAGCATAAGAAAGCGCCTGAATAAAGTCATCTAAACATAGCCTTGTTCATTAGGCCTACACATCATTTTATTTTTTTTTTAAATCTGTATTTGCATTATCATCAGATTACCAGAAGCATCATTTCACAGATCGAAATATGAGATAATAATATTGACTTAAGTCTACGTGCTTTGTTTGATACTTTGCAGAATAATCTTTTGATTTTGAATTCCTTAAACTTTAACATCACAACATTTTAGATCGAGCCTTCTCTTACAACCGAAACTTTAATCATTAATCAATTACCATTGTTGGCGTGTTGTGTTAGGTGCCAAGCCGATAGATAGCCTCTAATGCTCTGAAGTGAGGTAAGGGCGAAATAGGAGGGAGGTGAAACCATGCGACACTGCATGAGGTACGAGCACGGGAGAGAACTCCACCCCTCCTTCCTGCTTCTCTTGTCTCCCCTGATCTCCAGGAGCGCTGTCTAAACAGTGCGCAAGGTAGTGGTTAGCGCAGCAATGATCACAGGCTGACATTAGATCCTGGATTTGGGATAGCAAGGTTCAGAAAAGAAGAGTATTAATAGAAGATTAATGCGGTCGGTTTTATAGTATTTTTACATTTCGCGAAAATGCGTTTACCCGGGAATTTTACATTGTTGTAACATGACAATATAACAGGATAACAGGAACTTATTTCGCCAATTGACATGTAATAGATACAACAATCGGAATATTATTTGGTGTTGGACAATGGCAGAATGTTTTATATTTAACATCTCTCTCTCTCTCTCTTTCTCTCTCTCTTACACACACGCACGCACACACACATACCAACATACACAAATACACATGCATGCACAACCACACTCACTCGCACAAACATACCCAAAGGCTCGCACACACAGTCATCGTATGTATTAATACTTCACACACACATACACACACACACACAAACACACACACATACTTCCTCTCACAGTGAGAGCATCATTATTACGTGGTAGTTCATAGCTATGATATAATAGGCAATCGGATGCTCAAATCCAGCGCTAAGGCGTAAATGTTTCAGTGGCGCAACACTCATTGTGAATGTTAACAAGGATCTATCACGGATGAATTGGTGAAACTGGGAAACTTTAAGAAGAATGAAGCTCCGTAGCCAGAAAGTAGACTATACACGAGGGAGTTTAGAGGTTTGATGCTTTTGTACACAAATATAAATGGCAGAATAATTGCAGAAAGTGAGAGCGCTTTTGAACGTCTTCTGGTGGATGATCTGAGTCCATTAAAAATGTATTAAAAAGCAAACAAATAAACAACAACGACAACAGATGAGCGCTAGCATTCAACATTTACAATAATATGACAAACAGATGTATTCATGAAGCAAAAGAATCTAAATTAGAAATTATGTAAAATATTAGAAACTAGTTCACTCTCACTTCTTCAGTCTTTCTTCAGTTAAAAGTACATACTATCCTATTCTATCCCATAACTCGAAAGTCGTTTTGGCACCACAGATGATCGTTTAACCAGCGTACTCCATCTTTCTCCATCTTCCATCAGTGTCAAGCCAGTCCATTCTCGAATCAGTACAACTTAATATGTTAATCTGATGAATAAAAATTGATGCAACAACAACAACAACAACCAATCTTGAATGTTGTCCTCCCAC
Source organism: Oncomelania hupensis (assembly GCA_036898135.1). Taxonomy (NCBI): domain Eukaryota; kingdom Metazoa; phylum Mollusca; class Gastropoda; order Littorinimorpha; family Pomatiopsidae; genus Oncomelania; species Oncomelania hupensis. Next base: position 65,564,494 of record CM072519.1, read on the forward strand.
CTTTTTTTCTGTCTCACTCTTCTTCTGTCTCCTTGCACCGTGCCTTGCTGGATGGGCTTTGCAAGGCCTGATGCTTTGGTGACGTGGCCATACTATCGGAGTCTCCTTTCTTCACCACTGTGAGCATGCCATCGTGTTGTTCAATGGTTTGTCTTTTCGGACTTTGTCGTTGGTGATGTGTAGTATAGGAAATGCCCAGAAGTCTTCTGTAGCCCCTCATATCCATGCTTTGTATTGTTCGTTGTTTGAAAGTACAACTCCTTGCTACGAGTTCCTAATACGAACCATGCCACTTTTGCCCGTTCTCCTCACGCTGTCAGACCTCAGCAGGAAGGCGTCTAGAGTGAAGGTAGCAGTTAGCCTCAGCGACAACAACAACAATGCTTGTGCTAGCCATTAGCCAACAGTTTAGACTAGACTATAGAGTCACAGCGCCTGCCGAGGTATTACAGTTCTGGAACAATGTCATGGTACAACCTCCGCAGGCTCTTTATGCTCAGGGTGTACAGTTGAAGAAGATACGGGTGGGCCTAAGGACCCCAATCTGGGATCACACTGCGAATCAAAGTGTTGTGTCCACTCTGCACAACGGGTACCTTCGCTAAGCGGGTAGACTGAGTGACCAATGTGGTCATTTCCTAGTCACAAACCACTCAGCATGAAGATGTGGACACTGCTAATGGAAAAGGAAAAAAATGTAAGGGTATATAGGACACCTCTCTTATGACAACACCTCCACCCCCTCCCCCACTTCTATCCCCGCCCCACCTTTCTACCAATACGGGTGGACCGAGTGACCACAAACAACTCAGCAGAAGATTTTGTAATTTAGATATTGCTAACTGGAAAAGTGAAAACTCCGTGGACTATTAATTTTTTTTTTTAAGTTCAGCTTGAATCTTTAAACAGAATATCTGAAGACCGGCATGAAACCGATCGAGTGAGTTTTCAATAAAGATTATCTCCAAGATGCTCGTATCATTCATTTCTAGTTCCTTCTGTTTAGGGGAAACAGCTTCAACCTGTATGTTTTACAAACCACTGTTTGCCTGTCTTGTCTGTGAAACGTTTCAATCAATATTAGATACTCTGCCGTCTGCATCAGGTGCAGCGATCTCTATCTAATGCCGTGTCAACTTCATTGTTTCGCGACTGCCCTTACACGCCTTCAGCATCCATTTTTGAGCAGATAGATGCGCTGTATAAGAGATATCCACGACCGTACTTTAAAAAAAAAGTCCTTCTTGGGATGATAAGAGTATAAACCGAGGTCTAGTCTGTGCACGTAGACTAGCATACTCATTCCATCGCACAGACTTTAAAGATTCTGACGCCCATGTTCTAGACGGCTGAGCGCCGGCTACACAAATACACACCAGCTAGCGCCCAGGTCCTTTCTTTCCCACCCCCGGTCGCCTCGGATGGTGCTCAGTTGTCTGGGGCGCCAGACGATGCGCCTTTAAGGCAGCAAGTGGGAACCTCGAGCAGCGTGAGTGAAATCCTGTATTGGCCAGCGCCTTGAGTAACATTTGAGTTGAAAAAGCGCTGTGTAGGAAGAATAAAATAAATAAATAAATAAATAAATAAATAAATAAATAAATAAATAAATAAATAAATAAATAAAACACTCAAATTATGGAAAGGAACAAGCAAATAAATAAAAGATGGATTGGAACAGATCTTTTGTCGCTGTCGGGCTGTTACTAAGGTTATACAGGCAGTGGGCCCTCAGACGACGCTGATCCCAATGTCAGTGTCGGAGGCTGCTAAGGTCATACACCTACACACAGTCTATGTTTGATAGATCTCTGACACTCGGCCAGCGCCAAGGTCGCCTGTTCAGTGCAAACCTGGCCTATTAGCAGTTATGGACACACAACACTAGTGACTGTCCAAAGAGTTACTCCTTTATTCAGCTCTGACACTACAGTATATCATGACTTATTTCACAATGGCTCTAAACCTACAGTAAGAGCCCTCGACGTCTTGCGGGTTTGCCAACTTCAAGCCAATTTCCGACACCCGTTCGTTCATCCAATCACTTCAGACACCAGCTAAGTGCCATTTCCGACGTCCTTTCATTCGGCCATTTCGCACACACCCCATGTACCCGTTTATCTGGCCATTTCGCCCACCCCATGTAGTGTATACCGCTTCTAAAGCGCTGCTACAGTCGGTCGCTCTTCTCTTTACCCTATGATTTCCGTGCTGGAAGTGGCTCGTGTCACAACGCATGCTGAGGGCATGCGGAGCTTCTGAGAGACACCCTTTTAACCTTGTCCGAAGTGCATGATTTATATACTTTTGATTTTTGCAGAGACCATCAGAGTTTACATAATTTGAGCATACTACATTTTCGTGTAATTTATAGAGAAAATACAAATATCTTGATTCTTGAATCTGAACACACACACACAGTTTCCACAAGAATGTGTTAAGCGCGCTTTTCTGTGTGGGTAAGTCTTGTCTGTTTGTTTGTCAGTCTGTGCGTGTATTGGTATGCGCGCTTATCTATATATGTCGGTATTGATGCCAAGGAGCGTGTGTGTGTGTATGGGGGGGGGGGGGGGGGTGCGCGCATGTGTGTGTGTATGTGTGTGTGTGTGCGTGTGTGTGTGACATATGCGAAATGGCTGTCTCATAAATTACTTACGGCTGAGATGCATCTCCCGCCGGTAATTTTGCACATACAGACCATCATAGCCCTGATTATACTCGTTTCCTCCCCACCTGACGCCGTAATTATTGTATTTCGCAGAGGGCTAGCTCGAAGGAACTCCGGATACTCCCGTTCTGGTTTGACGATGGCAGGCTGTCAAATGAAGGTGTCCTGATAAAGACGGGGGGATGTTTGATAAAGAGGAAAAGGTGTTTGATAACGACCTTTTGGCGTTTGAACCCAGAGCAGGGCACCGAGTATTGAAAGGCCACAAGAGTCGAGACACAGTGTCTATGAATTCTGGGTTGAGCTTCGTACGCTGTGCGGCTCACTCTCTTGCCTGACACTCTGTGTTCCAGAAGGGTGTGAGGCTGAGAGAAAATAGTGCGGCGTAACATGACGGCGGTGAAGTGGCGGTGGCGCTAGCTGTATTGTTACGCTATCTTGGCACAAGTACATCCAGGCGCCCCACACCACTTGGTAACATGTTTTCGTCTCTTCTCCTTCTTTCTTCCTCTCCTCCTCCTCCTCCTCCTCCTCCTCCTCCTCCTCCTCCTCCTTCTCCTTCTCCTCCTGAAGTGACCTTGTGGAGCAGTGGATTAGTCGCCGATTTCCTATGTCGAAGGTCGCGGGATCGTTTCCCACAAGGGGTGAGCTTGCTTAATGAGTGACTATTGAGGTCAACGGGGGTTTTCTCCGGGTACTCCGGTTTTCTGCCTCCTTTCAATAATGGCATTGTATGCGTCAATCAAAATTTAAAAAAAAAACACTTTCGTCTGTTAATAGCGATCTCCTTGCATTTACACCACACGTTTCAGTAATGAATGAGTGTTTGCTGAGACTGTATGAGTGTCTGTTGGTTTAGATCACCGCGCATTGAACCTGATTGGTGATTGTTATTATTATTATTATTATTATTATTATTATTATTATTATTATTATTATTATTATTATTATTATTATTATTATTATTATTATTATTATTGTCGCTGTGTTGTTGTTGTTGTTGTTGTTTGTGTTGTCGATCCTCTGACTTCCAGTTTCTCTTTCTCATCTTTCTTTGTCCGTTTGTCTTGTTTGTTTTTTTTGCAGGAAGTCCTCTCCAGGATCGCACAAACAACTGCTGCCCTGGCAAGGTTGAAGCTCATTTGGAAAGACTGGACCATCCATCAGTCTACATTCCAAGGTAAGACTGCTGCGCTCCCTTGTCATCTCCATCTTCCTATACGCTTGCGAAACATGGACCCTCACAGCAGATCTACAACGAAGAATACAAAGCATGGAGATGAGGTGCTACAGAAGACTTCTGGGCATTTCTTATACCAAGCACATCACCAACGACGATGTCCGACAGACCATCACACAAGCCATTGGACAACACGATGACCTGCTCACAGTGGTGGGGAAACGGAACTCTGATGATATGGCCACGTCACCAGATCATCAGGTCTTGAAAAGACTATTCTGCATGGCACAGTGTAAGGAGGTAGAAGAAGAGGGAGGCCGAACAAGAGGTGGGAGGACAACATTCGAGAATGGACTGGTTTGACACTGAGCGAAATGACAGAGAAAGATGGAGTACGCTGGTTAAACGATCATCTGTGATGCCCCAACGACCTTCGAGTTACGGGATAGGATAGGATAGGATTATTTTATTTTATTTTATTTTATTTTATTTTATTCTCCTCTGATGTTTTAGATGATGGCAAGAGTGAAGACATCGAGGACGATGACACCTATACCTCACAGTTTTTGTTGCTGCCTACACTACACCGAAGTTGCTTCTTAGACAGACCACATCGACTTCGTCGTCGTAAATGTGCGAACAATGACAATTTGATTCGAATTCGTCGACGATGATATGGAAGAGGAGGAGAAAAGAAGGGACGGATGACGATATCGATACTACGCTAATTGTTGGCGACGACGACGACGTCGACATTTCTGCTAGTTGTGTGCCGTTGTAGAACATTAGCCAGCAAACAAGACATTAACCAGACGCACCCCACTGAGATGGAAAAGGCGAAAGGGGCCTCAAAGGTTACACCTCATATAGACTCAATCTAGCGTCACAACCGCACAACTGCATTGTCTGGAATGTGTGCATGATTGAGTACATGAATGCCTTCAGTCTGTGCTGGGAATGAATGAATGAAACTTCATCAAGCGCATAAACATATCCATACGAAGATTATCTTTCTTTGTAGCGTTAGAATCAGGCAGCCGTGATATAAAAAAAAAAACAACAATTAAAAAACATAAAAGGACAGACTGTTTAGAACTATGGTATAAATGGTAGAATGGTATATCGAATTATTGTATATAATATAGTCGGATGGTCGAATCTGAATCTCTCTCTCTCTCTCTCTCTCTCTCTCTCTCTCTCTCTCTCTCTCTCTCTCTCTCACACACACACACACACAAACACCTATCATATCCTATCCTATCCCGTAACTCGGAGGTCGTAGGGGCACCGCAGATGATCGTTTAACCAGCGTACTCCATCTTTCCCTGTCCTCAGCAACCCTGATGGTTTCGCTCAGTGTCAAACTAGTCCATTCTCGAATGTTGTCCTCCCACCTCTTTTTCGGTCTCCCTCTTCTTCTACCTCCTTGCACTGTGCCTTGCAGGATGGTCTTTGCAATACCTTATGATCTGGTGACGTGGCCATACCATCGGAGTTTCCGTTTTTTCACCACTGTAAGCAGGTCATCGTGTTGTCTAATGGCTTGTGTGATGGTCAGTCGGACTTCGTCGTTGGTGATGTGCTGGGTATAAGAAATGCCCAGAAGTCTTCTGTAGCACCTCATCTCCATGCTTAGTATTCTTCGTTGGAGATCTGCTGTGAGGGTCCATGTTTCGCAAGCATATAGGAAGATGGAGATAACAAGGGAGTGCAGCATCCTTACCTTGGAATGTAGACTGATGGTCCTGTCTTTCCAAATGGGCTTCAACCTTGCCAGGGCAGCAGTTGTTTGTGCGATCCTGGAGAGGACTTCCTGTCAGGACCCATTGTCTGATACAATGGCTCCTAAATATTTGAAGCTATGCACTTTGTTGAGGGATTGGCCTTGGACTTTGATGTCCGTGTTTATGCCATTGGTGTTGTTAGTCATCATTTTGGTTTTCTCTACACTTATTTCCATTCCATAGGCTCTGGAGATGGTGTCAAGCCTCTGTACCAGCTGTTCGAGTTCACACGCACACACACACACACACACACACACACACACACACACACACACACACACACACACACACACACACCAATCCAAGAGACGTGGTGGCCCAAACTGTTAAACACTTATGAAACACTAGCTCGACAACTCTACCAGCTGATCTATCTTCTCTTCGCGTCTCACATGCAAACGCATCTGAACTTGTCATCACACAGTTATACATTTAGTGGGATTGGTAACTGGTAACATAAAAATAATAGTGGCAATTTAACCCTACAAATAATCTTAGCATGAATGAGAAATACAGAGCGCTCAGAGTGGCTTTCCTTTCCAACAAAATTCCCGTCATTATTGGCAGTGTCTGTGGAGCAACTTTCATTATATATTCCACCACAGCTTTCATCATTTCAACAAGCTTTCGCGGAGTTCCTTTTATGATTCCATCGCCCATATCGTATGGTACCATCTAAAGAGAGAAAGAAGCAGGGATCTGGCGGTTTCGCTAAGCTGTTTATGAAAATGGCAAATTTATAAGGCGGCTGTTTTGCATAAGACCGCAGATCAGCTGATAAGAGGATACCAACCAGACGGCTCTGATTTTTGCCAGAAGCGTCTGAATGGTTGCGAGGTCTTTTTGCGTTGAAGGATGACTGTAAGAAACATTACACGCACGCACAACGAAGTCTATTACAAACAATGCAAAAGCCCTTTACATTTTTTTATAAGCTATTATAAAATGTGTATAATAAATAGAAAAAGAAACCCAATGAACAACGTTGAACGGGGTCGATTACTTTGTTTTTGTCTAAACTGTTTATAAAGTGTCGACATTGTTTAGGCCTATATACAGAATGGCGTATCACAGTGGATATGATGAATGGTTTCCATAACAATTCTTCTGTTACGATTGAGACGCGCGCGATAGATCCGATCATTTTTTGGATTTGCAAAGCATGCAATAATAGCGTGTATTTACCTTTGATTTGATTTTGCGTTGTTGTTAGAAGAAGCTTTTGTTTAATGTTGATCATTTTCGTCGGTCGATATTGTTGAGAATTTTCGGGAATTACTTGCTTATTGTCGATCGAAGCTTCTAGACCTTACGGGTAAAAGCTGGTCGAATCTAAACATTATATGACGTAAGGCAGTGAGTAGTTCCGGTGACGAGTTTTATTTTGATTGGGTGTTATTGCGTCATGCGGGAATGTCCTAACTTGTTCTCGATTGCCGAAAGGCTATATAAGTAATGCACTGATGATCTTTGTTTTGGTTTTCGGAAAGCGATTTTGTATGCAAGTTGTTGTCGTTTGCTGAATAAATTTTAAACTTTATACCACGACTCATGCCTTATTGCTGAGTGAACAGGCTGCGTGGATAAACGAATTCGAGTAACACTTATTAAGATTCAAGCATCGGGGCTGAATCGGCTATTAACTAAACGTGTAACATTTTGGGGGCCAAGCCGGGATCTATGCCATAGCCAAGGGTTCAACTGCGACAACAATCGAGTCAGCGTTACGATAGGCAGTCATCGAGGGTAGCCGCCAACGAGTTGCGTCGAGAGGGACCAACATATTGGGACTACATCCCCCATAGATTCGGGTTGACTGCAAGGGCGTATGTTCGCCGAAGAGTTGGTTGTTTTATTTACGTCTTTTTCACCAAAGATAATAAGAAAAAATACCGAACAACAGACCGGGACTACGTGGCTGCCGCAAGACTACGTCGAGGGACAGTCTCGGAGCTTCATCGCCAGAACTCTAGAGGGCGACGAGTAAACGTCGAGACTACATCAGCATAGGCGCGTATTCATCAACTCCGCGTGGTGCAGCTTCGTATACGTTCCAAAATTGCCAGCGTTCGTCGACGGGAAGGAATAGATCGACAGTTATCTGGCGAGATTCGAAAGGTTTGCCGAAAGCTCTAACTGGCAACCTCAAGACTGGGGCGATTCGACTCAGTGCATTCACGACGGGGATTAGAACCAGGGGAACCAGACGAGTCAGGGACAGACGAACTCCTCGCAACCTTCCAAAGAAAGGCAATCAAGAGGCTGTTTCACCTGCAATGCCACAGACCACAGAGCTGCTCACTGTCCTCAGAACAAAGGGAGTGGACAGAAGAACAATACGGACAATACATCGGCGAGCAGTCGACGGAGGCGTTTCTTCAACCGACGGCAAACCAGTAGCTCTGACCATCAAAGGTGCGGGGGGAGCGTCATTCATCCTGGTGAGACCGAGCGCACAGCTACTCCCGCGGACGTGCAAGAGTTAATGACCGATGGCCAACTTCTTGCCAACGGGAAATCCATCCCCGTCGTCGCCAGCGCAGGTGTGATCGTCCAGAACATGCCTGTTTCCAAATGGACGCCTTGGAAGTAACGATCCTAAGAGACTCAGGCTGCAGTGGGGTCATCGTCAGAGAAGATCTAATCGCTAAAGAACAATTCAATGGCGATTCAAAATGGACAATAATGGCCGACAGCAAATCTGTGAAAGCGCCAATTGTGAAGATTCAAATCAGCACCCCATTCTACACTGAACAGGTAGAAGCAGTTTGCTTCAAGAAGCAGATGTACGATTTGATGATCGGGAATATCGACAATGGGTCCCGACTGAAAGTCCTCTCCAGGATCGCACAAACAACTGCTGCCCTGACAAGTTGGAAGTCCATTTGGAAAGACAGGACCATCAGTCTACATTCCTAGGTAAGGCTGCTGCGCTCCCTTGTCATCTCCATCTTCCTATACGCTTGCGAAATGGACCCTCACATCAGATGTACAAAGAAGAATACAAAGCATGGAGATGAGGTGCTACAAAAGACTTCTGGGCATTTCCTATACCAACGACGAAATCCGATAAACCATCACACAAGCCATTGTACAACACGATGCTCACAGTGGTGAAAACACGGAAACTTCGATGGTATGGCCACATCACCAGATCATCAGGCCTAGCAAAGACCATCCTGCAAGGCACGGTGCAAGAAGTCAGAAGAAGAATGAGACAGAAAAAGATGTGGGAGGAAAACATTCGAGAATGGACTGGCTTGGCACTGAGCGAAGCCATTAGGGTTGCTGAGGACAGAGAAAGATGGAGGACGCTGGTTAAACGATCATCTGTGGTGCCCCTACGACCTTCGAGTTACGGGATAGGATAGGATAGGAATATCGACGGCGCGAGACGACCCGGCGACCCCGATCCAGAGTCCTATCTCAACAATACGTCGAGGTTGCGGAGGAGGATCCCTTTCCTTTTCCCGATGGAGGCATTACAGAGCTGCTACGGGATAATGTGACTACTTTGGCTCAGACCCGCCGACCTGAGATTTTCGGTGCTGTCACTACCAGGGCCCAGGCCAAGAGAGACAAGCAAGACCACTACTCCGCTGAAGGTCGCCGACAGCACCATGTACAAAGCCGCCATCGTGAACAGAAATAAGCTAATCCAGCTTCAGGAAGCTGATAGTACAAGGGCAGTAGCACGGTCTATTTCGAGTTGAAGACCAAGATCCTGTACAAGATCCGAAGGTCAACGGCGGGAGACCACTACGTCGAGTCTTGGTACCGTTACCCCTAAGGCGCCAAGTGATGGAATTAGCTCGTGACTCAAGAAGACGTCGGACAGAATCCACACAGCGTTCCACTGGCCAGGACTTCACGCGGACGTCAGCGGCTTCTGCCGATCATGTGACATTTGCCAGAAGACCTCAAGGAAGGGTCCCTAAAGTGCCAATGCAGAGGATGCTACTGATCGACCGATCTTTCAAGAAGGTGGCCTTGGACTTAATCGACGAAATAAAACCTCCGAGTGAAGAAGGTCACCGATGGGTACTGACCTTAGTGGACTATGCGACTCCGTACCCAGAAACAGTGCCTCTGAAGACGATAGACACTGAAACTGTGGCAGAGGCGCTAGTGGACATTTTCAGCAGACTGGAAGTACCCGAAGAAATCCTGACAGACCTCGGGACTATCCATCTCTGACTGCATGAAGGAAGTCAACAGACTGCTGAGCATCCGGCATTTGACTACGACACCCTATCATCCCATGTGCAACGAGCTCGCCGAGAAGTTCAATGCTACGCTAAAGTCCACCCTGAAGAAACAATGCAGCGAGCAGCCCAGACAATGGCATCGCTACATCAACATCTTACTATTCGCCTACAGAGAAGTGCCGCAGGAGTCCACCGACTATTGTCCGTTTGAGCTGTTATACGGAACAACAATTTGAGGGCCGAGGCACATCCTAAAAGAACTGTGCTGCCGTGCATTGGCAGAAGGCAGCAAGTCCACCTTTTAACAAAAAATGACTTTTTTAGTTCAACATTAACACCAAATGCGAGCGCATCTGATGAGTAAATTTCAAGTTTGTACAACATATAGTGTCAGAGTTTTAAAGAAGTAAATCCGTTAAAAAATTCCTTCAGCTTTTGCCTTAAATTGGACGAAAGATGTAGTTTTCGCGAGTTTTTGTGTACATGTACTTTTGTAATTGTAGTTGGATTTCATGCGCATCTGTAGTTTTCGCGAGGTTTCAAGTGCTTCTCTAGTTTTCGCGAAGTTTCGTGTATTTCTGTAGTTTTTGTGGATGTTTCTTTCTTTGATATGACGGGTCATAGATGGCAGGCGGCCGCGTGACTATCGTGCTTTCTGTTGAGCCGTTTATAAAACATCCACATTATAAGGAATGGCGAATGACAGTGTGGATATGATGACCTCTTTACTTACTTTTGCTCCTTATCCCCCAAACCCTACCCTACTCTACCCCTTTCTTTCTGTAGTGTTTGTGGGTGCGTTTCTTTGCCTTTTAAGGCGGGTCAGAGCCGGCAGGCGACCACGCGACTATCGCGCTGTCTGCTAAGCTGTTTATAAAAGTCGACATTATGGGGAATGGCGTACGACAGTGTGGATATGATGACCCTAGAGCCTCGCCAAGGCGTCTTGGGCATTAGGTTCTCGTTTGCTCGTTGAGCAGGCTGGCTTGGGGCTCGCTGATCTTCACCACCGATACTGGCACCGCCTTAGCTTTTTCCAATTTGCTATCAGGGCTACCATCTCCAACGCTCTTCCGTCGTTCAGAGCGAGAGGACCGACCACGCACGCCGAGTGTCTGGGAGTCTCTCAGGTCTGAGCCGTTTGATATTTAGTTCTGGGTGCATGCGCTTGCCTCAGCAGTCTCTCTCTCTCTCTCTCTCTCTCTCTCTCTCTCTCTCTCTCTCTCTCTCTCTCTCTCTCTCTCTCTCTCTCTCTCGCTTTCTCTCTCTCTCTCTCTCTCTCTCTCTGATACTCGGGACTAGCTGTGTACAAGAATTTGCACTTGACAGAAAATGGCCCCTGATTTTTTTTCTCGTCTTGTCGGGCTTTTCCTCTCTTTCTTCCCCCCTTCTTCTGCATTCCCGGCTCTCTGCATGCAGAGTAGATCGAAGCGATGTGAGAGAGAGAGAGAGAGAGAGAGAGAGAGAGAGAGAGAGAGAGAGTAAGAGAGAGAAAAAAGAGAGAGATGAAGAAGCAGGCAACTAGGGCTTATAGTCAAGTGTGAAGGAGGATGAAATTAACGTATACAGCCTATCTGAGAAAGAAGAAGGAGAGGATGAACAAGAAGAACAAGAACACAAGTACACACACACAAACAAGAAGAAGAACAATAAGAACAAGAACAAAAAGAACAAGAACAAGAGACAGAAGGACAGAGAGTCAGAGACAGACAGACAAACAGAAGGGATAGCAGGGGAGGGAAGAAGAAGAGAACTAGTTCTCTACGGAATATGGGAAATTTATTTAAAAGAGAAACAGAGGAAAAAAGATTGGTCAGTTGTTAAACACTTAGCAACAAACAAAATTAAATGAACATGTGCAATGATATAGCAGATTTTAAAACTTGCAAACTTAAAGAGTTTTAGGGCCCGAACTGTCATACTATGCCTGTCGCTGTCGGTTTACGTCGACGGTTGTTGTTTTAAGAAAAGAGATACCCCAGCTTCTAAAACACAAACACTGTAACAGCTTTGGCTCAAAGAACAAGGGATTCATACCCTCTAAAGACGTTCTATCATGCAGTCATGCAGAAACCCGCCACGCCGACCACTGAATTTGCATCAGCCACAATCATCTCGTCAACCAAACACTAAATCGCTTGATTAAGCTGGAGAGTGGTGATGGTTAGGGATGGTAATGGGGGAGGGGAAAGGTGGAGGGCACAGAGAGCGAGAGAGAGACAGAGGGAGAGGGAGAGAGACAGATATAGAGACAGAGTCAGAGAGAGAGAGGGAGAGAACGAGAGAGAGAGAGAGAGAGAGAGAGAGAGAGAGAGAGAGAGAGAGAGATCATAGGCCTACACATGACAAAGACAGAGAGGAGAGAGAGATAGGAAACAGAGAAAGACAACGAGTACATCTAACACAGATAAAGAGGAATCCAAAACACGACCGACAGACCAAGAAAGCACAAATATTGGAAAGACAGATAAGACCGACAGGCAAACGGAAAGTGTGAAAGAAAACCACAAATCTCGATAAAAGGAAGGTCGACTATCAGTCTTTGTCATCATGTGGTTAGCCCGTTTCTTCTGGACCCTTGGGGACAGGAAAGACGGTGGTACTACTGATCCGCCAGTTACAACAAGGCTATCTGGAGACCCACCCTGTCAATCGGGCCCGCCCCCCCTCTCGGATGCAGACTAAACCAGGGGAATAGCTCATGTCCTTGGCCTGATACTTTATGACTGAGAGCTTTAACTTTAGGGTTATTTCGATTCGACTCTGTTATTATAAATCGTGGTACTATTACAGGGGTTTTGTTTTAAAACCATATGAGGCGACACAGATGACAACACAAATACACCCACACACACACACGCTCATTCACACACAGACAAACACACAAGTGTAAAAACGCCGTTGTCATGACTTTCATAAAACGCCACATACGCTGTTTTGACATTTTTTAAAATGTGTCTATTTTTTTAAGCAAACCCTAACTTTTAACCCAAACCTTAACCCTAACCCTTAACCTAACCTTAACACAGCCCTAACCCTAGCTGAACATTGTTTTGACGTCAAAATAGCGGGGCCGTCAAAAAAACGTAGGCAGAGTATAAAGAGTTGGTATAATTAACGACGTTTCTACATCGCCACACTCGCTGTTTCGTTATGCTGACAATACAATACAATTAATATTGGCTAGAGGAGAAATACAGTTCAAGCTTTTAAGATACATGCTATTCGCACACACAATTTAACAACGTCTAAAATTGATTTTTTTTTTTTTTAAGCCAGCTGAAAGAGTTTATCACAGGAAGAGCAACAACAACACAAACAGCAGCAGCAGCAGCAGCAACAACAACAACAACAACAGATCGGCGACTGAGGGCGGACCAAAATTCTTAATTGGAAGGTTCGTGAAGGTTCACACAACTTTTTTTCCCCCCGAGGTTCTCAGATCCTAAACTTAGGTTCCTGATCCTTGTGTGTGTGTGTGTGTGTGTGTGTGTGTGTGTGTGTGTGTGTGTGTGTGTGTGGGTGTGTGTGTATGTGTGGGTGTGGGTGTGTGTGGGTGTGTGTGTGTGTGTGTGGGTGTGTGTGTGTGTGTGTGTGTGTGAGTGTGTGTGTGTGATTATGTTTAGACGGCGTTCTAGTGACATACATTTGAGAATCTACATACGTTTTTTGGACACACCCCGTTTGTGTGTGTGTGTGTGTGTGCGTGGGTGTGTGTGTGTGTGTGTGTGTGTGTGTGTGTGTGTGTGTGTGTGTGTGTGATGTCCCAAAAAGTTCTGGAACCTAGGTCCGTGATCTGAGAATCTCGAAAAAAAAGGGATGAGTACACAAAAAAACCCTCGATGACCTGAAGAGTCTCAAACACAATTTGATATAATGCACTGGCATTAAAAAATGTAATATACACGCTGCGGTTAAACAGCACGCGGCATGGCACGCTTCCGCCACAGGAATAAAACCACATAACAATACAAATCATCACCATGATCATGTATAAACGAACCTTAATTGCTCATGTTCAACTACTGTGAACAATTGTATTTAGACCATAACATTTCGAAGTGACTGGACGTAACACTGAATAGCCGGACAAGTGGCGGTTTTTGTTTGTTTTTTAAAACGTAACTTTCAAATGAGAGTCTAACTTTGAATAATGATAATTCGTCCGGTCATCGGTTGCGCTTATAAAAAAGAAGTTTTTAAAAAAAATTTTATTGTAAAGCATTATGCGTTTAACATCGCCCCTTCCCCCTCCCCCCAAAAAAAAATTATAATATAAAAAATAAAAAGTCCAGCCTTTGAATATTAATTTGGCCATCGATTGTGCTTTGTAAAGAATAACATTGAAAACAAGCCTAACGTTGACTAATGGTGATTTGGTCGCTAACACGGGCGGTTACGATTGATTCAATCATCATTTTAACTCTTTGTCTTCCAACTGTTATTGCAAATTTGCCTAATGAATGCTCTGCAGAGCTTAAAGCGTTGCCTAAACGTTGATGATAACATTTGTTTTACGGTCTTGATACAATCATCATCAGCATGAAGGTAATCAGGCAGAAGAGGAGCGGTTGAGCGCAAGCCGGGAGCTGTTCTTTGGATGCGAGCAGCTAGCTGGCGCATGAATCTTGTAAACTTGTCTCTGTCACAACTGGGACTTCAAATCCATCAGGCATTCTCTGCAACACTTTCTCTTTATGCTCCCACCAACGCTTTCTCATGTGATTCGACATATTCTTGAATATTTGGAAATAACTCACTCAAAAACACTCGGATGAACAATACGCAAAGAAAGAAGCCGGAAGTAAGTTTCATAGTAACGGAAAGAGTTACCCCTCTTACATGAGGGGATTCCCGTTGGTGCATAGGATAGCAGAAAAGTGTCAATAGATGTCCGGTGCGCAACGGACGACCACAATTCTTCATAAACAAAAATAAACGAAACGTCTCTTCGCAAATATGTGTGTATATGACATCGCAAAGGATTGTGAATAATATTTATTGTATCTTCTTCTTCTATTCATAGTTGAGTTTGTACTTGTATTTACTTTTTTAAGAATATATTTTTATTAATTTCTTTAAGATTGTAGTTGTCTGATATCACTTTGATGTAACAGAATCAGAATCAGAATCTTTGTTGTCCCAACAAACAGCAAGGAACGATATTTTCCTGTGAACAACAATATTTGACACTCACACTCACACCGTCCCATCATGTTCAACCATGTTCAACCACAGGGCGGAACTGCCGAAAATAATTGACTATAGCATAGAACCGAATGAGAAACAGCGAACCGTAAGAGACAAAGAAAATGAAATACAATGATTAATAATATTACACCACAACTTCCTTTCACACGGCTGGTACATTTTCTAATTATAGTCTATATCCTGTACATTTGGAGTGAAAATGTATGGGAATGCTTACATCTAAATATAATTGTTGTTTTGTTATACTCATTTGTATTGTTCAAGACCCAAAGGCAAGATACTAAAAAAAGAAGCATATACAGTGCTTGCTTCTTTATCCTGGTTAAATAAAATTATTATGTTATCGTATCTTATTTTATCTTATCTTATCGCTTTTAAAAAAAGAAGTTATTCTTCAATATTTTGATTTTGATTTTAGATAATATTATTTTTTTAGCCATACAAGTAAAATTGGGATCGTGTTCTCCGGGAAAGCAAGTCAGCTACAGCGCAACATCATCCAGGTCTAGACAGCCCGGGAAACAGGACACATCAAACCCCTCCGTTACCCTTTCCTATATGATTTTGAACCTGCGCATAATAATAATAATAATAATAATAATAATAATAATAATAATAATAATAATAATAATAAGAAGAAGAAGAAGAAGAAGAAGTAGAAGAAGAAGAAGAAGAAATAAATAAATAATAATGATAAATAATAATAATAATAATAATAATAATAATAATAATAACAATAATAATAATAATAATAATAATAATAATATTAATAATAATAAATAGTAGTATTAGTTGTTATGCTAGTGGTAGTAGTAGTAGTAGTAGTAGTAGTAGTAGTAGTAGTAGTAGTAGTAGTAGTAGTAGTAGTAGTAGTAGTAGTAGTAGTAGTTACATTACATTACATGGTTATTGCTTTAGGTGCAGCAGCAGCAGCAGTAGCAGTAGTAGTAGTAGTAGTAGTAGTAGTAGTATCCACGTGTACCAAATAAATTAATAAAACAGAATAAATGAATACATTAATTGAATTAATTAATTAATTAACGATAATAATGATAATAGTGATGATGATAATACCAATAATAATAATAATAATAATAATAATAATAATAATAATAATAATAATAATAATAATAATAATAATAATAATGGTGATAATGATGATAAAGCATATCACTACTGCTACTACAAAGAAAAAAGAGATTGCTCTTATATAAAACTTACAAGCTCAGAGAGCTTCTCAAGACACTGGCCTCTAGTATTCAGCTATCGCCCAAGACGCACTTAAGCAAGTCGTCGCTCTGACCACTGGGCTATCCATGCGGCATTTGAGAGGGGGAGGTTGTAAGTACACGTTACATTAGTAGTAGTAGTAGTAGTAGTAGTAGTAGTAGTAGTAGTAGTAGTAGTAGTAGTAGTAGTAGTAGTAGTAGTAGTAGTAGTAGCATTGCTAATTAATGACTTCATTCATTCATTAAATTTATGTATACAATTATTCCACTACTACTACTACTTAGTAGTAGTAGTAGTAGTAGTAGTAGTAGTAGTAGTAGTAGTAGTAGTAGTAGTAGTAGTAGTAGGCAGAGGTTCAAAATCCTATAGGAATATTATCCAAAAAATATACGCCCCACTCCCCCCTATTTCCAGCTCAAAGAGGGAAACAAAATAATGACAAAGACATTGATTTGTATACTTTGTTATTCAACCCCTCTGCCTATGAACTGCTCCAAACATACTTTCCATAGTCTCCCAATGCCCAAAACAGGCATGGGTAGCCTTCACAACATGGCACCAGCTATAGCTGGACAATACAAACCACGACGCCACCACAAATTATAGTCCCCCAATCGAGAAGAAGGGGTTGCAGGTTCCATAACCACAATACAAGCTGAAGAGTGAACAGCTGTGGAGAGATGGCATCTCCCGTTTTTTAATCCAGTCACCAGTGTTGCTGTTGTGGTCGCCCTTACTCCCATCGGAGGCCCATCAAAAGAGCATCGCATACGCCTGGCTGACGGCGACGGCGACGGCCTGCCAACCAATAGATTCTTTGACACCATGGCTGCGCCAGCTTCTGCGATACAGATCACAAGGGGCTTTAAGCGAGTATAGAATGGATCCTCGCGAGCACAGCGGTAGTGGATCCTCCATAGCTTAGCGGTAGTGGATCCTCCATAGCACAGAAGTCCTTTGTATAATTTACTATGATACATGGGTGCGAATGAATTGAGGTTTAATGTTTACACCCCATTGGGGTATCTATCATAAATAAGGTCCCAAAAATAATATGTCTGTTTACGACAACATAGAGGGAAAAAATACGATCGGTAGGTCGAATTTATTTTTATACCTTTCCCACAATTTTTTTTTTGGGATGGAGGGGGGGGAGGAGGAGGTGTATCTTTTTTAATTTTGTTTTCAACGATGCCAAGAAAAGTAGGTCGCGCCAACAAATTAGGGTCGGTCGGGATACCGTAAAAAGACGTTTTTTGATTTTTTTTTTCCGATGGGTGTGGAAAATGCAATGTGCTCTCTAGCGTTTTGCTATAGAAGATTCGCTACAGGCACCCAACTCGAGCACTGCCCCTGTGGTCTTTGTCTCAGTGGTTGTCATGAACTGGCTAGTTTTAACTCTGCCTATTACTATTCAGCCTTGTGTAGTAATTGTAACATTAGAGAGTTAGTATAGTACACAGCAGCAATGAAAGTACACACTGCGAGCCAGACCCTCACAGCCCAGTGACTCAGCACTTGAGCTTTGAATCGGACCGTTTTAACCAATGACCAGCAGGCTAAGCGGGTAGAGCCGGTTCTGATGGGTCAAAACCTACACACAGTTTTGGTCAGTCGTGTGTGAGACGAGGAAGAAGTAACATCTACTTAGATAGCAGAGAAATCTCTTCACTCATAGACCAGGAAGCAGGACTTTAGAATCTCCGAATTCTATTAAGTCACAACGGGCCTGAACTTGTCAAACAGGTAAATGGACACCCTTCTGTTTCATCGTGATATATTTATATTATTGTTGAAATTATGTTTGTGGAATTTGCTATGCATAAATGTGAATTGTTAATCCGAATTTGCGTGACCATGTGGAAAAGCCGAACACGTGGCGAAACACGACCGGTTGCGCCGCCATGTTGTATACCGTACGGAACCACTGTTGTTTAACTTATATGTATGTTTGCAGACCAGTGGCTGTACCCGTGAATGTTTATATTATTATTAATTCTGTATGTGTATAGTTAGCCACGATTTATACTTATGTATGTATAGGAATTTAGAGTTGAGATTCCAGTGGACCCCGGAAGTAGCAGAATGTTCGTCGCTTATGTATAGAGATGTGGAGCTATCACTGAGGGCTACTTTGGCTTTCAGTGAGACGCTCTGCACAAACCGATTATTCAGGGTTGTGCAGAATTTCGTCTCTTATATTACAGATGAGCAGGCGAGCTATCCTGAGCGCCCCACTCCACAGAAACGACGAGTTGGTTGAGGAGCCTCTACCGCACAAGTCGGACAGAGCTACCCGGAAAAACACCCTGTCAGACCCCACAGCGTGGCAAGGGAACCCAACTACACAACGACACAGGTGGACCAGAAGCTACCTCACAGAAGGACTTCGCACGCACCATCTAGCAGTTAAGTGTATTCAACAAAGGTGCACTTAAACTGATCGAAACAGGACCACAGTAGTCCAACTCTTCAGAAACTGTAAAACGGACCACAGTTGTCCAGATCTACATGAGATATAATAGCAAGTGCCCGAGGAAGATATAACAGCTGCCTAGACTATCAGCGATCGAACTATTAGCATTGACTGAGACTTTTTAAGTTAGATCAGTACTTAGAGAATCTTGTATAGAGTAGAAGAAATAAATGTGTGATTTTAACTGTTATCAAGTGGCTGGACTACATATGATTCATAGCCGTGTGAAAGCTAGTGTGACAGTAATCTTTTACCATTTTATCTATCTATCTCTGTACCCCAACCTTAACACAGAACGAGCTAAACAAATAAATTTATTAAAGTAATTCATAGGGTGACTTACTAGCAGTTCCCACCGAATAAACGTGAGGGTCCATAATTCCATTGTGCAGAGCCCATAAACCCCACGTGACAGTGGTTTTAAAGTCAATATAATTATTGCAGTAACAACATTTATGCTTTTTTGTTTTGGTGTGTAGATGTTCAATTTGAAAATACTTACGTACTGTCACCGTTGTCATTGCGCCGTGTGAGTAAAAACATAAAGTCTTATTGTATTTTATTGTAATATTGTATTGTATTGTATTGTATTGTATTGTAGTATTGTATTGTATTGTAGTATTGTATTGTATTGTATTGTTGTATTGTAGTATTGTATTGTATTGTAGTACTGTATTGTATTGTATTGTTGTATTGTATTGTAGTGTAGTGTACTGTAGTGTAGTATTGTATTGTAGTGTAATATTGTATTGTATTGTATTGTAGTATTGTAGTGTGGTGTAGTGTTGTATTGTATTGTATTGTATTGTTTTTTGTAACAGTTTATGTACAATACAATACAATACAACTTTATTCATCCCAAAGGGCAATTACATTATAAGTTTATGAGGCAGCATAAAGAAACTCAAAAAAATGTATCATAAACCAATTTTTGGAGAAAAAAAAAACAAAAAAACACAAGAAATACATAAATTTAAAAAACATCACACAAGCACACACACGCGAATCAAGATCACAAGTGATATCACAAAAGTCAACAAAATTCAACAAGTTGATTAAAAAGTTCAGCCAGTACACATAGACACTAAAGGGAGACTCTCACTATATAACAAATAAGATCCCCAAAGTGCAGAAAACTAAAAGCGGTTAGTACTATTAAGCAGTCGGATTGCACTGGGAATAAAAGATTTAGAACGCCGATTTCCCTTACAGATGGGCATAGCATATCGGCGTCTGGATGGCAACAGTGTGAACTCGGGTTTAAAAAACAATGTTCCTGATGACTATGAAGGATGCTCCCGGTTTTCCGTAAGATCTGCTGATCACAGAAAGAAGAAAGATCTCTCTGCCTAACTCCAATAATCTTTGAGCAGACATTGACTATGCTATTCAGGCTGTTCCTATCCTTCACAGTCAGACCGTGAAACCAACAGATAAAAGAAAAAGTCAGCAAACTTTCTATAAAAGACTGGTAAAACAAACTGAGGATCTTTGTGTTTACAGAGAAGGATTTTAGTTTCCTAAGAAGATA